>VSMD01070617.1:0-138105 GCA_008750895.1 Mirza zaza
GCTGCTATAAACATTCGAGTGCAGGTGTCTTTCTTGTAGAGTGTAATTGGATCTTTTGGGTAGATGCCCAGTAATGGGATTGTTGGGTCAAATGGTAGATTTACTTGTATCGCTTTAAGGTATCTCCAAATTGCTTTCCACAGAGGTTGAACTAGTTTGCAGTCCCACCAGCAGTGTAGGAGTGTTCCTCTCTCTCCACATCCACGCCAGCATTTGTTGTTTGGGGTCTTTTTGATAAAGGCCATTCTCACTGGAGTTAAGTGATATCTCATTGTGGTTTTGATTTGCATTTCTCTGATGATTAGAGATGGTGAGCATTTTTTCATATGTTTGTTGGCCATTCTTCTGTCTTCTTTAGAAAAGTTTCTGTTCAAGTCCTTTGCCCACTTTTTAATAGGGTTATTTGTTTAACCGCAGGTGTGCTTCTGGTAGTCTCCGCTGGATGGCACTGACCCACTGATCAACCCAATCCTGCTTCCTTGGTATAACCTGATGTTCGTCTAATTGACATCTCTTTTCTCCCATGCTAGTTCAAGTTGGGTTTCTGGCATTTGCCACCAGAGGTGTCCTGACTGACGTGACTCAATACAATCTCAGTGTATGAACCATGTAACATTTGTGTTCTTCCCGAAGTTAATCAAACACTTTTGTCTCCCTAACCTTTGCTTATTAAACCTTCATTTATTCCACAGACTGAGTTTGCACCATGCAGCGGGCACTGCCCTAGTTTCTGAGGACACAGTGGTGAATGAAACAAGCAGGCACCCTGATCCCATAGATATTGCATTTTAATCCTGTGTGGTTTGCTCTGCCTGAGACAGCATTCCTCGCCTCCCTGAAATGTTTCTCATTCTTCAAGGCATCACCTGAGGACCACCAGACCTAGGAAGCCTTCTAAGATCATCAGAACAAGTTGTTCTGTATTCATAAATGATGTGGNCTGAGACAGCATTCCTCGCCTCGCTGAAATGTTTCTCATTCTTCAAGGCATCACCTGAGGACCACCAGACCTAGGAAGCCTTCTAAGATCATCAGAACAAGTTGTTCTGTATTCATAAATGATGTGGTAAAAAGTCTATGATACAAGGTTAAGCAAAAGAGGAAGGGGAAAAACGGTGGGATACAGCAGTGAATGAAGCCTCCAAGTCCTTGTTCAAATGGAGCTTATGCCCAGTTTGGGGAATTAGATAATAAACAAAAATATGTGAGGCTATGCAGAAAAAGTGTCAACCAGGACACTGAGACGGTCAGTGGTGGGCATATTATTTTAAATAGTGTGGTGGTGGAGGGGTTAACCTGCTTGGGGGTAGCCCAGGAGCAGCAGTGAGCTGTGCACTCCCCGGGGATAGTTTTCTCAGGTAGATTGTACAGTAAGTGCAAAGGCCCTGGGGTAGCAGTGTGCTTTGTTGTTTGACAAACAGCAAAGAAGCCAGGGTGGCTGGAAAGGAGGCATCCAGGGGTCAAGTAGTACCATTTACTTAATATTCACTCTGCCAGGAACTGGGGCAACGAGGGTCAGTAGAGGAGTTCTGCTCCACAAGGCCATTCAGGGACTCAGGTTCCCCCCAGGTAGTGGCTCCCTCAGCCCTCAGGTTATAGAGCATTCTGCTGGAGCCTCTACATCTGCCTGCCAGGGTGGGAACGAGAGGGAGGAAGAACCGAGAGAGGTGGATGTGGTTGTCACTTTGACTGTCACTCTATCAATGAGAACATAGACACCTGACTCTAGCTAATGGCAGTGCACCTGGGAATTTTAGGAGAGTTGTGTGGACAGGAGAGACAAAAATGGGGGTCGGTGAACACCTAACCTTATTTCAGCTACACCCCCACATTATGAAAAGATGCAGCATCTTGTTGAGCAGTGTGATGGGGTTGGGGTGTTGAGTTTCGAGGTTGAGCAGGAGCTGTCTGTGATCCTTTGTTGACAGGAGTCGGAGATGTGGCTGTGGTGGGCGGTCCCGGTGGTCCCAGTGGATTGGTCTGGGTCGTCTGGTTCTGACCTATATCACATGATGAGCACCAAATCCGAGCACCATTCCATACCCTTTCCGTGTGCAGATCTGCCCTATGCGAAGAGAAAGAAAGCAACGTCCCAAGCAGAGGAGCCAAGTCCACATGGGAGCCTTCATTAAATGACGCCCAATAAATACGTCACTCCAATTGGGCCTTTTGGATTTACAAGGTTTAATTCTTCAGCTCCCCTGGAATCCCTCGTGGGTAATTGGGGCTGACAGGTTTACGCCTCGTGACGAGCGTTTTGTCACTCAGCTCCAGCCCTCGAAAACGGCTTTTCAGTCTGTCAAGCCTAAACCTCCTTAAGCGGGGGCAATTGATGGCAGATAATGTTCCTTGTTGTGATTCAAAGCTGAGGTTTACTCTGGCGTGAAATAAACTGAATCTTTATTGAGGAAGGAAATGGAAAATTCAAGGAAGGAGGAAGCTTCTGTGGGGAGATGAGCAGAGGACGGTCTGCAGATGCCTGGCGTGGGACCCAGCGCCATCTTATCGGACGGTCGTCTTTCTCCAGGACACCTGCAAGATGCCGCTCAGCTCTCACGGAAAGCCTTACCGACCTCGATTCTGGCTACTCCTCGTCCAGCCTCTGCCCCAGCAAGGATGGCTAGCGCTACTTCTGACCACTCTGCCAATATTGCATGTCTCTCTGTGCCTCACACCTTATATTGTTCATACATTTAAAAAAATACTTATTGAGCACTTACTGTGTGCCAAGCACTGTTCTAGGTTCTACAGATGCAGTAGTGAGCAAATCGAAGAGTGTCCTGCAGTCACAGAGCTTACTTGATTCATGTCCCTCTCCACCCAGAGAACTCCACCTCTATCGTCAGGGCCCAGTCCAAATGTTCCATCTTGTGTGAAGTCTTACCCACCTCCATCCCCTAATACACACATAAAAGTGGCATCCCTCCATGTAATTAACTCAGAAACAGTTCTCTTTGGGATCCTTAAAAAATAACATCACCAGAGGACAGTGCCCTACTGCTGTAAGCATTGGCTGTGGAGAGATGCCACAGTTTTCTCTCTCCTATACACGGGAAGCCTACTGAAACTAGGGCTCCGGAAGTCAAATGATTGTAGTCATCCCGTATTCTAACTGGTTTTATCTCTTAGAACAAAATGTTAAGATCTATTTCAAGTGTCTATTAGAGAGACACTTAGCTTCCATCCCTTAATTCTATGCCCTATTCAGTGATATTTGATGAATCCACCCAGTTCAGATCCTCAAAGTACTGGCTTTTCACAGTGTCACTGGATGAGTTCAGCCCTCCCCACATAACCTGCACACCCCAGGGTTACCATTATTCTCTTCCAGGACTGCCTTTCATCCACCTTTCCTGGACTGCAAGCCACACTGGCCACCACGGGTCCAGTAACATCGCTCAAGCCCCCACACCCACCAAGGCTCCCCCTTGGCGCAACTCCTTCCTGGCCTGGGACAGCCCCCACGAACGTACTAACGCAGGAGACGAGGAACAATCCCGTTCACATTTCCATGCAGATGAAAGTCGTCCCTGGTGTCCCACTGTCTTCTTTTCTAAAGGGTGTTTTCTTGTGATGGGCAGGACCTCTGATGAGACCGAATATGGAAGAGCTTCCTTTGAGTTAGGTTTATAATATCTATTTCAGAATTATAATGTTCAGAGTTGTGACAAAGGCAAAACAGAAAGCAATGATGGGAAGTAGGAATATCAGGGTAAACCTGACACCACACACAGAGACATGGCCCAGCCCATGATTGGGACGATGCGACTGCCACAACACACCCCCTCAAGTCTGCATTATGCCAACTTAATGCCAAGTGGGTGAGACGCGACCAGTCTAGACCTGTTCGCCATCTGCCCTCCAGCCTGGGGTGAATTGTGTCCTAATGTCCTTTTCGCCCTAGCCATGGTGTCTCTCTCAGTCTAATGGGAGCAATTACTTTGTAAGAATTGCCCAGTGGTTGTCAGGAATATGGCAGCATAAAGGCAATTTAGGAGAAAAACAACCTCAAGCCTCCCGGGGTACACTGTGGCTTTTGTGTCCTGTCGGCTTTGCTGAAGAGAAATCTGTCTGGAGCATCTGCTTTTGGATAACTTGATTGCACTCACAGCTCCTACCTTCCTCTCCCAGTAAAGGAAGGTTCTGCTCCAAAGTCAAATTCCAGTTGGCACAGTAGAAGCAGACTCTGCTATGATTTTTAAAATAGAAATTTGCCTTCTAAGAAAAAAAATCTAGAACTCCATTCTCTCATTGACTTCATATGTAGGTATATGTATCCCACCACACATTTATTATACATCTTAGTACACATTTATGTAATATCTATGTTATGTACATATGCGTATGATACATATATATGTATATTATGCACATACGTGCAACCATGACATATGGGTTACATATGGGCTTTAAGCATCATACCATGTAGTGGTACATTGGCATCACTCATGGCCACTTGTGAATTATAAAATTTTATTTTCTTGGGTTCTTCAACCTAAAGTTTCTACCTCAATCCTAGTTCTCAGTGTTTTTGTACTTGTGTGTGACCCTGGGTAAGTCACTTAAGGTCCCTGAGACCTTGTTTTCCCTTATGAAATTTTATTTTTTTTTCTTGTTTTTCTTATTTATTTTTATTTTTCTGTAGCTGAGTGAAGAGGATCTTATGCAATTTTAACCATGAATATGTGTGTGGTCTTTATAAGTCATAAAATGCTTTCACATGCTATATCTCCTTGGTTATACAGAACGCCCAGTAAAAGTGGGAAATTCTGCCATACTCACTTTAAAGATGAAGAAATTGGGCTCAGAGAGGTGAAGTTGCCCACTGTACCCACAGCTGGTGAGACGTAGAGCCTGGACAGGCCAAGTGCTCTTGCTCCTATTAGTTTTGCACATCTTGCAGATGGCCAGGAGGTAGTGAGTGGGGTTGGAGGAAGAAAGGCAGAAGGAAAATTTACATGGCAACAAGCCAATGGTCTCTTTTCTGACATAGTCCATGGAGAACAGAACCTCATTTTATGTGCTGAATATATACAATCCCATTTACTTTTCCTTATGTCATTATATGATAGGCATTAGGAGACCTACGTAGAGAGATTCAGCAAGGTAATTTGAAGCTCATTTGCCTAAAGTTGCTAATGGTTGATAATGAATTTGAACCCATGTCTACTTGGTGTCAAGCCCAAGACTCTTCAACCATTCCATGTTGCCTTTTAACAATATAGCCACATAGGGAGAAATGCTGTGAACTGCTGTGTGTGCTGTTCACAGCTGAAGCAGTTGACCATCGTCAATGCCAGGTTCTGTTTTGACAGTCACCAGGCAAATGGCTGTGCCTCCCGGAGGCTCTGAAGCTGAGCCAAAGCCATCTTATTCCCAGTTTCTTACTATAGTCACTAGTGAGGTCTCCTAGTACCAATTTCTGAAAAACTTCCAACCTTATTACTTCTTAGAGAGCTTTTTTCAGAAATCTCTTGAGGCAAGCTTTGAGGCAAGCTATCTTTTTTTTTTTTTTTTATTCGCCTCTGCTTTTCTGTGATTAGGGTTTTTCTGTCACTTGGCTGCTATTAAGTTTCTATTACTCTGTATCACACATCACACAGAAGCAAGATTCCTTTTATTTAGAAGAGTACTGGAGTTTTTGTAACCAAAAATATGCATTTCAAATGCAGCTGGCTCTGTAGGTTCTGAGGTGGCATTGGGTTTAGCCCTGGTATTGTCTTGTAAACCTTTATTCTATTACAGCTAGTGATTGTAGACCTAGAAGTAAGCAGTAATGTTGATAGATCAGAGTAGAACAATATATCTACAATTGTTTCAATAAGCTTTTCAGAGCAAAACATTTGGAAGGAACTGTTCTTTTGTGTGCCAAGACAGAACTTACTTATAGGAAACTATGAGCAACAAGGTTTCAACCAATATGAAAGTTAAAGTATTTATACTTCTATGTAACTGCTGGTTGACAACTTTGGGACACATATTACAGGCATTTATTAGCTAACACGTTCATATGATTCATTACTTTGAAATACAAAAGGAGAACTGGCCCCACAAAACGCCTAACCATGCTTACAAGCTTATTTGTTTTATGCTTTGTTGTTTGGGAGATGGAGAGTTCATTAAACTCCTATTACATGAAGGGTGTTTTACATATAAAATCTTATTTATTTTTCTCAGTGTAGTACAGATTTTCATTCTCATTTAGCAGATAAGAAAGCTGAGGTTTAGCAAAGTGAAGGGACTCAGTCATGACAACAACACTGGGATTCAAACCTGGGTCTTCGATGAAATGCATTTTACATTATGCCCCAGGGTGACGTGTACACTCCCAACCTGAAAAGACCATTCTTGTGAGCTCTTTACACTTGTTTTATTTCTCCAGTATCACAGAACTCTTCACGGAAGTGCCCAGGGTTACCGCCCTGATTCTTCCAACCCAGTATGTAACCCATGGTGATATCAAGGTCAAAATGCAGAGAGAATAGTCATCGGGGAGCATGATGTCACTCTCCAAATGCTGACGCTGTCTGTTTGGTGCTGCTTCCCAGTTATGTGTGGTCATTTTCTCTGCTATACATTATAATCTCAGTTTTCAAATAATCCCAATTTTCCTAGGGTTTATATTTACTTCCTGTATGTTTCTACTTTATGCAACTCAGATACAATAGACACATTACTGGAACAGAAGTCAGTATTTTGGGAGGCTAGCTTTGTCACTTACTAATTAAGTGACATGGAATATTTCCTTACCTGCCTGAGACTCAGTTCCCTCAGTTACAAAAATTCAAACAAATAGAAACTGTCCAATTTACCTCCCAAGATTTTTATCAAACGTCAAGTGAGAGCAAAGGTCACATGAGAGCGTGGTAAACAATGTTAGTAGAATCATCACATTAATCCATTAATCCTGCAGCTATCATCTTCGAAAATCTTTGATTATCTTCCTTTCTTGCCAATCCATAAAACCAAGATTGGTAGAGATATTTTTCTCTATATAATCTTACCTATTGATAACTGTATACATTTCAACTAACTCCTCACACCTTGATGTTCTTGATCCCACTTTATTTTTCTTGTTCCTTTGTTTCCTTTTCTCTCTCAGTATCTCTACATCTCTCCCTCATCATGCAGAGAGGGAGATGAGAAAAAAGCAATGAACTCAAGTGATTACAGTGAAAGAAGAAACACGGCAAGTGTTGTAGGAGAGATGCAGACACAAGGAAAGGGAACTCAAAGAATGCAATAATTATGTCTGGTTCTGTCGGAGATGGAAGAGAACATTCTAATAAAGGAATGCTCAGGAAAGATCTCAAAAGGAGATGACATCCTATCTATTTGATGAAATGGGGAAATATTGCTAGGCATAAAGTGGGCCCAGGGAGAGATTTTCCAAGGTAGATGACAGAGCAGAATCAAAGACTCAAAACTACAAAGTGCAAGGCACAGAAGTTGTTTAACACACAATGCCTACCCAGCTTTCTTGTGTGGTGAGATGAACTGAGACCTTCCTTGAGTATTCTTTCCAGCTCTTTCCACCATATCCACATTGTTTCAAAGCAAACAACTTCCATCAGAAAAAATAGTCTGATTAATATATTTGGAGATGATTCTACTCTTTAGAGATGGTACACATTGAGCTATCCTCATCTAAGCTAATGACCTTTGGTGATTTATATCGGCTCAGCAAGGAGTTGGCAATATGTGATATTGATAGGAGCGATATGTTTTCTCTATGAGAAACTAAGCTCAGTTGTCTTTGAAAGAAAATTGAAACTCTTCGTGATGAGAATTGCTCATCCTAAGTTAACTCAGGAAAAATACATTTTTAGCTTCCATGTCTTCCTTCTGCTTAAAGAACCAGAGCCCATGACTGGAGCCCTATGGAGCCAACACCTGGGGAAAGGAGAGGCTCCATGAACTACTAGGATTTTCAGGGCACAAGAAAAGGCCTAAGGTAGGCTCTTCCTCCTAGATGCATGTGGAGTTTCGAAGCTGGGCTTTCCTTGGAAGCTGGGGAGTGTTTGCAGGACTGCAGTGGAGGTAACAGGATTGATGAACCAGAGAGAACTTTTTTCCTAACAATATGGTGGATCTTGGCTAACTTAAAAGTTCTCAGGGGCCAGAAAAGAAGCGGAAATGGAAAACCTGGATACTGGAGATGTCCCGAGGGGCATCAGGGGTCTTAACACCTCCGTTAGGGCTTGGTTAGAGAACCAGCAATGTCGGTGAGAAAAAGCAGCTTGTCATGAGGATTTGACATGATACAATCATGGGAGCTGGTTCAACCATCTGCACAAGGCCATGCTTCTGCGTCTGGGGCTTGGATGAAGTGAACAGAGCAGGCAGCTGGGAAAGAAGGGAGGACAGGAAACAGAGCCGCTGAGGATGAACTGACACCTGCGCCTGTCTCTCTCTCCCTCCATCCAAGCTTCACTTATAGTGATACAAGGGACCTGAGGAAGAGGTTGGTGTCCTTTTCCAGGCAGCTGCTGGGATATTTCAAGGAAACTTAAGGAAGATGTCCAGAAAGTGCTGGGGAAAGGGCCAGCACAGAAAGCTGGCATAATTTGGTCACCAACATGGGTTTCTGAGCACAAATGTGGTTTCCGTGTCATTTCCACCTTCTGATGTTTCTTGAGGGCAGTGTTACCAAGGGCTATCCAGGGAAAGGTATTCCTGAAGATGTACTTCCAGCTGAGCAGAGTTGACGGAGTACCAAACCACCACAGTAACTGCTGGCTTGGTTCTTAATGGTAGTGAGGGTAGGGAGGAGGTTCTGGGTCCAGCCCACCTCGGAGTAAGAACCCTCTGCTAGACCTTTGTGTGAGGCTCTGAAACCCCCATAGAGAGGTTTATGGGGCCAACTTGAGATGTCATATTGCATTTTCAATATGCTTTCACTTTTAAATAATATATTTTATAAGACAGTCAGTCTCTCCCTCTTCCCATCTCCCTCTCCCTGTCTCCCCTGCCCCCTCCTCCTAATATATATATATATATATATATATTTTATGAGGTGAGCTATGACATTAACTGCCTGTCTCATTTTAAGACTGACTTTATGTCTTTTTGCAAAGACCAAGCTAATTAGGGCTGCATCAGTGACATCATAGTGGAGAAATTATAGTGAGTCAATTTATCACCATGATAGGTAGGTAAGAGCCACCTTTTATGACAGATGTGGTTTGTAATGTAAGGCAAAAACATAGAGCGTTATGGAACAAATGTTCTAAAACATTTGTTATGCAAAAAATATAACCTAGTTTTAAGATTTCAATTCAAGAGCTCATATAGCAGTATTGTTGATAAAAATTGTGTAGTATTTGCATATAACTTACACATATCCACCCATATACTTTAAATTATGTTTAATTACTTATAATACCTAATGTAATATAAATACTATGTAAATAGTTATTAAACTATATTGTTTAGGGAATAATGATAGAAAAAAGTGTGTACATGTTTAGTACAGGTACAATTTTTTTTCTGGATATTTTTGATCTGAAATTGGTTAAATTCACAGATGCAGAACTCACAGACAGGGAGGGCCAACTGTGCTCAAAACACACAAAACAGGAAAGATTTTCAGGGAAAAATGAAGCAAGACATAAAAGCTTTTATATTATAGAGTTGATATAAAAAGTAAAAAAACAATAACAACAAAATGGAAAATATTTAATGTGTGGAACAGCGTAGACAAAACGTGATTAGACTGCCGAGAAGCTGAGATAACATACAACCTGAAAATGGATGGAAAATAACTATATTTAAAATGAGTAAAGTCATAAAAATTAAAAATTGAAGCAAAAAACCTAGAAACACTAAAAAGATACTGTGAACAAAGAACTGCCAAATTTGAAAAAGAATCTATTTAATGTTCTACAATAAAAATATTTCTAGTAGGAGGGAAGCCCTTGGGGAATGAGTGGCCTAGAAGACAGACTCGGGGTAGTTACCCAGACTGTAGCACACAGTGATGAGATGGGAAGTTTGAAAAAGAGATTACAAGTAGGTAGTAAGAGATTTAGAAGATTCTACTGACCTCTAGGAGTTCCAGAAAGAACGACAGAGAGAATGGAGGGAATGACACATTCAAAAGGGTAATGTTTGAACATTTTCTGGAATTTGAATTCTCAGGTTCAAGAAGAGCAATGACAAATACAAAGCCAAAAAATAAAAATAAATTCACCGCTAGCTATATCATATTGTAACAGAAGACCAAAGGGAAGGGAAAGAGGACTTTTAAAACAACCAAAGATAAAATACAGATTTACTGCAATTACACTGAAAGCAATTTCAGTGATTTCTCTTTTATTTTATTTTATTTTTTTATTTTCACTTCTTGTAGAGCTCTTTTTAAGTGATTTCTTAATATAAATCACTGCAGCCAGATATTATATAATAATATCTTCAACCTATCAGGGGAGGATATTAACCCAGAATTTTATACTGAGCTAAATTATCACTCAAGAATAAAGATTAAATAGAAAGACATTTTCACAAACCCAGCAAAAAAAGAGAAAGAGAACCCAAGAGGATTGCCCCTCATATATCTTAGCTGAACAAAACACTAACTCCTAATATGCAAAGAAGGAAACGAAACTCCTAAAGGTATAAGCTGAAAGAAGGAAGGGAAAGCAAAAAAATTGATCAACATATGAGAAAACCTAAATGAGAGCTGCTCATACAAAATAATCCTTGTAATAATGATAATGACCAATTTGAGTGTTTAGATACAAAGTGAAATTAAAATGTGAAATAACATGCTTAGTAAGGCCAAGGGGTAATTGGAGTTAAAGTGTTTTAAGATCCTTGTTTGGGTAGAGAGGAGAGATGAATTAGAGTTAAATTTTGTTAATTCAAATGTGCTTGTAAAAGTTTAAGAGTATATGCTAAAAGAACAGAATTAAACTATCTATAGATTATAGAGATTTTCTTAATGGGGAAAGGTAGGAAAGAAGATTAGAAACAGAATCTCAGAGCCGTTTATGGGTTATTTATTTGTAGATAGCCACACCTGCAGCCTCTTCACTGGCCCCGCGCCCAGCCAGCCCCATGTCCAGGGTAGATAAGATCTGCAAGGTGAAAATTGTAAAACTTTATGAAGGACATAAACCAGGGTCAGAATCAATTGAGATTCTGAGAACTCTCAGAGGGAGAGAAATACAGATGAGCAGAAGACGCCTAAAGTATGGAAAGGAGTCACTGCTCTGCTCCCTCAGCACAGGAAAGGTTAGAAGGCCGCCCCATCTCACGTGTGGAAAGAGGGGGCCCTGCCAAGGCCGAATGCCTGAACGACTGACATAGGGACCTAAAATGTATACAGATAGAAGCGTCACACCCTGGGGAGCTAGTTCACTTTCCTACTGGAGATGTGAATCCCTCCTGGAAAACCTTCTGGAGGCCAGCCCTCCCGTGGGCAGTGTCCATTGAGGTGGATGTCAGCAAGGATCCAGATGCCAGAAATTCAAAGGGTTCAATAGCGGAAATGCTGGTGCTTCTGCATGGGCCCTTGTCCACACCTCTCTCATGCCTCTCTGCCCATATCTCACCACCTCACCACGGCACTCTAAGGTCTCAGGGATTGATCTATGGTGGGGATTCCTGAATGCTACCCCCCAGGGTTACAGAAGAGGGTAGAATGAACACTGAGAGTTTCTGTTAGTATCTAAGGAAAGGAGTCTGGAACCCAAGCCAAGGGCACTGTACTGACGGCCAGGCATTCTAACAAATACTTTGACAAATACTCTAATAGCATTACCCCATTGAATTAGTACCCATACTCTTGGATACACATGATCACTACAGATAAAGAAAGTGAGAATCAGTGAGGTTATTAAATTTTCTGAAATCACACAGCAGCTAAGAGGCCAATGTAGGATTTAAACCCAGGTCATTTGCATTCCAAACTCTTGCCCTTTCTTCTAGAACACACCATATCTCTAACTTTTCTCAACATTTTTACTTCTCTGCGTTCTTATTCTCTTTGGCTTGTTTTTAGAGAGCAACAACACACACGCACTCACCCCCATAAACACTCACATTTATACCTGCACATTCACAAACTTATGGGTACTTGGCCAAAGTCATGCACATCTACAAAGAGGGTTTATGTTTTACTGTTCTTAATTTTTTTGTCTTCACATTCTGCTCCTGCAGCACAGACATGGTGCTTAGAATTAGCAAGGATAACCGGAAATAAACTGACTCTTTTCCACTGTTTCTCCCCTTTGAAACTGGATGAAACGGCACCAGGAAGCAACTTAAGAGGTGGCACTTTGTCTGTGGCCCTGTGGGGTTTTTAAGCACAGCTTCATGGTATGGAAATGCCCCAGTTAAGGAGAGAGAAGGGGAAAGAGTTGAAGCTCAGCCTGCTGTTGGTGATCGCCTTAAAGGGAACTAAAAGATAAATCATGGAAATGTAGCATCTAGGCTGAAAGGGACTTTAGCTGTCAATATGAAACAGGGCCTCAGAGCACAAGCTTTGCGGTCAAAGGGGCCTGAATTTGCATTACAGACCAGTCTGCTACCAGCCATGTGACTTGGGCAGGGTCTTCATACCCTTAACTGTGTCTCGGCCGACAGCCTCTGCTGGCTCTCCTTGGGCACGAGCTTGCCTCCGCATAGAGCCTCCTTTAAATATATTATCTTATTTATTCTTCATAGTCATCTAATGATTTAGGTCTGTTAAAAAGAACTTGCTTATCCTGGACCGATGACTTTTTTCCAAGTGGTTAAGAACATGCCACTAGAGTCATTCAGCCTGTGCTTACGCCCCAGCTCTACTGCTTCCTCGCCGCATGCCTTCCCTTGGAAGAGTCATCCTTCTGGGTCTCAGCATCCTGATCTGTACGAGACAGACGATGGAACCTATGGCGTTGTGGAGGTTACAGGAAGTGACAGGTGTGAAGCGCTGGGGACACTGCTCGGCAACTGGCCACTGCTCAGCACGGCCAGCTGGATGCTTCACCAGGACCGTTTTCTCAGCCTGCAACTGGTCTCCATGTGCTGGTCTTGCTCTCTCTAGACTGTCTGCCACACGGCCGTGACGGTCATCTTTATAACAGGTTCCAAATCCCATCACCTCTCCAGCTAACATTTAAAACTTAACTCTGAACCCAACCTGGCATCTGAGGCTGCCCCTGGCCCGGCTCTTGCATGTCCCTCTTCCTCACCCTAGAAGACTCTATTCCACTGACAGACACACTCTTTGGGGTCTCCACTCTGCTGCCTTGTAAATTCTTTTCTCCTTTTCCAGCTGACATCACCCCCCTCCATTATTTAAGGCCAGGTCAAAAGTTAACCCTTGAGAAATCTCTTCTCTACCCCATCAGGTGCTGATCTGGACTCTCATGGCACTCTTTACATTCCTGCAACACAATGCTGCTATGTATTACACTTCTCTGTTCCCTCGCTGGACTGCAGGAATGAAACCTTATTCACACAAAGGGACTGGAGTATAGCAGGTGCTTACATCTGAATAATTTTTTCCCCTTCAAATCACACAGCTTTTGTGCCAATGACAGCTTCTGAGTCCAATAATTTAACTGCTGCTAATTGCATTTAACATTTTTTTTTCTATAGGAATGTGGGCAACCATGATTCTCTCATTATTTCTTGCACTCTTTGTTAGTAGAAAATTCTAAAGAACCTGTCCTGACTTCCACATATACACTTCAAAAGGCTTTTCTGAAGGTTTTCCCTAGTACTTTAACTCCAACAGAGATGCCATGTTAGAAGTCTGGGGTGGAGGGAACTGCAGAGTCTCTGAACTATATAATAATATATCAGTAGTTCCTAGGATTGCAGATTCAGAATCAGCATTGGTGTTGCTTCACCATGAATAATTAGATGCCGGGGAATTGATATTTATTAAATAACCCCAAATCAACCTGATGGATGAATTATAATATTTCGTTAGTAATTCTCACTAAGGATTGTCCAGAGTCAGCACATCTTGTGGCTAGGGTCCCCGTGGAAGATGAGCACAGTCCCCGTATCAGCTGTAACTCACAATAATGTCTTTCTCAACCTTAGCTCACTCTCCTCCCTCTCGCTCCCAGGGAGGGAGCTGGTGCAGAAGTAGCAGACAGTAGATGTTCCTGGGATTCTCCTCCATGTGCATTTGCCTGTCTTTGGCCAAGGGGAAAGGGAACTGCAAGTAGAGTCGGGAAAAAAGTGTTCATTTTAGCAACGTTCAAGGTTTACAGCATTTACTCCCAAAGCCCTTACACATATATTATCCCACCTAAGACTCTTCAAAACCCTCAGGGGACAGTTTTATTTGTGTCCCTTTTTAAAGGGGAAAGCTGAGAGCTCAATGATTTCTCCTGGTGACATCACAGAACTCTAACTCATACAAGCAAATTTCTAAGGCAACTTTAATAGCTATGATAAGAAACTGTAATTATATTTTTCAATTTATTTGTCTACTTGTTTTATGTCTCTCACCCTCATTAAAATATCAGGGCCTAGAAGGTGAGACCTGTCTCATTCTACTCTCCACTCCATCCCCAAAGTCTGGAATAAGAGTTGGCACACAGAGGTTTCATCAATACAGATAAGGCAGATGTTTGAAAGGGTAATAATGAATAAATGAATAAATGAGTGAGTATAAAACCTAAGGAATATGCTCTTCAGGAAATAGAAATAAAAGATTTGGTGAAAGAGTGTTGAAGACAGCAAAGCCAAGTGAAAACAGAAGGCTCTCCTGGCTCCCTCCTTCTCGTACCCATTCCCAGGAACTTAGCACCTTTTATAGATAAGTGATACCTGGAAATGAACCAGTCCTGGTCTTTGGCATAAAACCTCAAAATATGAATGGGGGGATAAGTGAAAGTAAGTTGAAAAGGACATATATCCCAATAATTAATTGTCCAAAGAAACTCTGGAAGGGGGTTTTATACAACTACTTGATTATAGACTCAAGGTAGTTTTAGATAAAAGGGTTATTGGCCTAGGCAAAGAATTTATGAAGAAGACCCTCAAAGCAATCATGGCAGCAACAAAACTAAATAAATGGGACCTGATCAAATTAAAAAGCTTCTGGACAGCCAAGGGAACTATCATTAGAGAGAATAGACAGCCTACAGTACAGGATGTTTGCATGCTACTAATCTGATAAAGGGCTGATAACAAGGATCTATATAGAACTTTAAAAAATTAGCAAAAAAATCATACAGTCCCATCAGAAAATGGGCAAAGGACATGAACAGAAACTTTTCAAAAGAAGACAGAATCATCCACAGCAAACATATAAAAAAGTGCTCGACATCTCTAATCATTAGGGAAATGCAAATCAAAACCACAATGAGATATCACTTAACCCCAGTGAGACTGGCCTTTATCAAAAAATCCCAAAACAACAAATGCTGGCAAAGATGGGGAGAGATAAGAACACTCTTACACTGCTGGTGGGATTGCAAATTAGTGCAACCTCTGTGGGAAAGAATTTGGAGATACCTCAAAGAGCTAAAAATAGAAATACCATTCGATCCAGCTATAACACTATTAGGCATCTACCCAAAGGAACAAAAGACATTCTATAATAAAGACATCTGCACCCAAATGTTTATGGCAGCACAATTCACTATTGCAAGGATGTGGAAACAACCCAAGTACCCGTCAATCTATGAGTGGATTAATAAAATATGGTTTATGCATACAACGGAATATTACTCAATTATAAGAAATGACAGTGATCTAGCACCTCTCATATTTTCCTGGATTGAGCTTGAGCCCATTATCCAAAATGAGGTATCACAGGATCAGAAGAATGGGCTCCACATGTACTTGCCATCAATTTGGCACTGACTGATCAACACTAAGGGGCTCACACAGTAATAATATTCTCTAGGGATTGGGGGATTGGGGTGGGTAAACTCACAACTAATGAACTTGGTGAGCATTGTAGGGGGGAAAGACATGCCTCACATCATGGTTTGGGTGTGGCAAAGTCATAACAGGCAACCAAAATGTTTGTACCCCCATAATACCCTGAAATTTTAAAAAAATGTAAATAACCGAGAAAAGTACAAACTAAATGGTATAAAACCCACATAGAAAACCTTGTTATTTGCTTGTGCTTTCAGATTATCAGAGAGCAAAATATTTGCCTTGGGTTATTGGTAGCTTTAATTGTTAAAGGTTTTAAATATGACTCTATTTTTCTCCCCACAACAGTTTGAGGCCTCTGGTCTTGCCACATCTTCTACTCCCTGGTGGCCGGGGCTCAGGGACCGGCTCAGCCCACTGTGTTCTCTGGGGCTGTCACTCAGAGAGGACACTTCCAGGGCAGTTCTTGGCTGGCTGCACTCAGCTGCGTTGCCTGAGAGTAAACTGAGGAAGCCCCTATCCCCACCACCTGCCCCCAACTGCCCTTCCCTGCCTGCCCCGGGGTCTGTGCTGTCTTCTTTTCCTTCTCCTGTGTTTCAAAGTCTCCTTGAACTTCTGTTATACCAATGCAATTCTTCTTTTCCACACTATTATATATGCCTTTTCTTCTCATTTCCAGTGATTTAGAGTCCGTGCTGGGTGCAGGGAACAGGTGACTGGTCCATACCTCAATCTTCATGAATCCGGTAAATGGCAGTTACATGACCTGTCATCTCTGAAACCTTCCTCTCTCCCCAGGGAGAGTGCCCTGGCTTCCAAGCCAACCTGAGAGCCCAGATAAGAAGAATCTGCTACCAGGTTAGTGCTGCTTGACCCTGCCATGGCTGTGAAAATCCCCCTCCCGAGGCCGAAGATAGAGGATTAGGCCACGGGGTTCCACTAGTTCCAGCAAGTCTGTAAAATAAAATGTATCCTTGCTTTATGGGTCTCACACCTACATTTTCTGCATTTTATGGTTGTGCTGGAAGCAAAAGGCCACAGAAGTCACTGCAACTGAGAGGGACAGGGCCACACTCCCTAGACTCATGGACAAACTCTCTGTGCCCGCAGTAGAGGATCTGCAATAGAGATTCTGGTAGCAAAATCTTTGTGGATATTTACAGTTGAAAGAACTTGGATTGACATGAGACCTTGCAGTGTTGTATTTAATGTGGGGATTTCCAGGCAATAATAAGACAAGTGAAGGAAGATTGGTGTGGAATGAAAGAAGGAAACCAGCACACGACAAGGGCACAGCAGCCAGAATTCCTGGCCCAGCTACAATCAGCACCGAGACTGACACTGGTCATTCAGTAAAAGTCTGCGTCAGGGAGGACAGGTCTTCAGTGAGTGATCGCTACTGAGACTGCACCTGTGAGCACAGGAGCTGGCGGTGTGTGATCTGGACTGAGTCTGCACCTGTCAGGGCAAGGCCTTCGGGGTAGGGCCTGTACTAAGTGTCTGCACCTGTGAGGGCAACAGGGCTCTACTCATTGTCTGCATCTGTGAGGGCAGGGGCCATCAGTGGGGGTCCTGTCCTCAGTCTGCACCTGTGAGGACAGTGGCCTTCAGGATGGAGCCTCCACTGATTGTCCGCACCTGTGAGGTAAAGGGCCTTCAGTGAGGGTCCTGTAATGAGTGTCTCCACCTGTGAGACAGGGAATTTGAGTTTTGGACTTGTGCTGAGTGTCGGCACCTGTGAGGGCAGGGCCTCCAGTGTGGGGCCTTTATGAAGTGTCTGCACCTGTGAGAACAGGGGCCTTCAGGCTGTGGACTGTACTGAGAATCTGCACCTGTGAAGGCTGGAGCCTTCAGGGTGGGAACTCTACTGAGTGTCTACACTTGTGAGGACTTGGGCCTTGAGTTTGGGGCCTCTACTGAGCGTCTCCACTGGTTAGGGCAGCAGCCATCAAGGTGGGGCCTGTACTGAGTGTCTGCACCTTGGAGGGCAGGGGCCTTCAGTGAGGGGCCTCAATTCAGTGTCCACACCTGTGAGGCAGGAGCCTTCAGGTGGGGCCTGTATTGAGTGTCTGATCCTGAGAGGGCAGGGGCCTTTACTTCGGGGCCTATACTCAGTGTCTGCACCTGTGAGTACAAGGCCTTCAGTGAGGGTCCTGTACTGGTTGTCTCCACCTGTCAGGGCAGCCGCCTTCAGGGAGTGGACTGTACTGAGTGTCTGTACCTGTGAAGCCTGTGGCCTTAAGGGTGGGGCCTCTAAGTGATTGTCTGCACCTGTGAGGTCAGGGGCCTTCAGTGAGGGTCCTCAACTCAGTGTCTGCACCTGTGAGGACAGGGGCCGACACTTGGGGCCGCTGCTGAGTGTCTGCACTTTTCTGCACCTGTGATGGCAGGGCCTTCAGTGAGGCTCCTGTACTGAGTGCCTAGCTTTTAAAAGTGGATTTGAATCCAACTCTGACAACGTTATATGTGGGACTTAATTACTCTGCCTCTATTTCCTTATTGCTAAAATGAGAAGCATGTTGTTATCTGTTTCATATGGTTTCTGAGAGAGATCAATAAGATGCTACATGCAGAGTATTTTCACCTAAATCAGGTATATAGTAAGTACTTAATAAATGTTATCTGTTATTAACCATTTAAAAATAAGAGGAATATATATTTATTGACTGCCTTCATAATAGGCTCACAATAATCTCTTGAGATAGGTATAATACCAAAATGTTTTTGCCATTTTGTATATGAGAGAACAGCAGTTTAGAAAGGTTCCTTGTTCAAGGAAACAAAGCAAATGGCAGAAATAGCACTGAAATCCAGATTATTCTCCGAAGTTTATGCACTTGACCACTATGCATATTTCTCTTCAACACAATAAGTAGCTGTCACTTAATGGGTACCTACCTTATACTAGACCCTGTGATAAATATTTTACACACATTATTTCAGTTTCTCTCTGCACATTGCTGTAACTTTGATGGCATTTTACAGATAAGGACACTGAAGTGCAAAGGTTAACTAACTCAACTGATTATCTTATGGTGAGAAAGTGGAGAAGTAGCCATTCAAACAACCCATGTTATTTGATAAGGTTTCTCTGCTCTTACTATAAAACTAGACTACTTCTTTGGCTCTTCACCCACTTATTTTTATTGCCCAAGTGAAAACTCAAGGACTGAGCTGCTATTTACCATGAGCCGGTTACTACCCCTATGGCGTAGATGTTTAGGCAATTTTGACACAGCCTCTATTTTCCCTCAGTTTTATAAAACAAATATAGGAAGCCTCATGAGTCCTTCAATATGTGACTTGTCTTCACCCTTTTTCCTCAAATATGTGCTTAACTTAAATCTCAAACTGCTGTAGCATTTCATATGTTCCATTTACCAAGATAACTGTCATGTCTGCACTATTATACAAGTTAAGAGAAATACACATGACCTGAGTTTTAGAATAAAGCAACACAACATATGACTTAGTTCTGTCTTCTTTATGCTTATGGAACTATGGGACTTCAAGCATCATGTTTATGTACATTTCTGGAAGTAACCCTTCCAGATCATTTTAGATCTAGATCACATTGTACAAACTCCCATCTCTGTGCTACTTCCCTCTCCCTTTCTCACTCGTGGTTTAAATTTCATATCCCTGGTAGCTGTGATCCTGGTCTTCCATTTTACAATTACTAGAACATTAAACTATAATAGCCCCCTCAGAGAGGCTGTTTGTTTTGCTGGTAGGTTGTTAGTTTCCATAGGAAATTTCTTCATAGGGAGTTACTACAACGCCTGGCAGTAGCGTGTGATGCTGGCGGTGCTGGTGGTGGCTGTCAGTTATTCGACACTCAGTATGTGCTGCAGACTCTCCCTAAGCATTTTACATATGTTCATGGATCATGTCAGCTGAAAGACTGAGTACACCCACATCACCACCTGGCATAAAAAAAAGCCGCCTGCTTTCCTCCTCCTTGGGGGAGTTCACATAATTTCTTAGTCCTTCATTTGCTCCACCTGCCAATCTAGGGCAAAAACAGTGGCCTTTCCCTCTTTGGGGGCCGAGTTCTCGAGATCCAATGAACTCTTTACCAAGGAAATGCAGCAGAGTGTCTCGGAAGGCTACACGCAGAGAATAGCATTTATTAGCCATTGTGTATGTCCAGGGCCCAGAAGTGGCTCCAGCCAGAAGCCTCTCTGCTGTGCCCTTTCCAGCTGCCGCTTTGTGTGTTAATTGGACACCCTTAACATTTATTATCAAATCTGCTGGTTTAAATTTCTCAGATGAAGACTGGAAGGCCGTCCTCACTCAGGGGACCCATCTTCCGTCACTTTATGGAAATGAAACGCGGAGTTTGTTTACTGCTGGTCTGTGAAGTCCCAGGTGGGGAAATGCTTAACTGTAGAGAAAGGAGGCTGAGTCTGAGTCAAATGTGTCACGTTAACCTGGCTGCCTTCAATGCCTGAATTCTGTTTCTTCTCTGCCCACAGCAACACGGTGATCGAATGGCATGCTTTCTCTCTATGAACTTTGTATCATCCCAAAGAGCATACATGACAAATAGATTATAAACATGCAGGCACGCCTTATCAGAATTGTTCTTTTAAGTCAACCTCCATTATTCAAAGTAGAAGTGATAAACAGAAGCCAAAATATATAGCATGAAACGTGTGCACTACACTCACTTTTTTTTTTTTTATTGGCATAAATGAGTTCTTCCAGGCCTCATTTAGATCCTATTTACTCTTGCTTTAAGACAGTAATGACATGTTCAGTATTGATTAAGGCAGATAGACTGTGAGCAGTAACAACTGATAGCTGATATAATATTTAAGAAGACAGGTCATAAAAGAAAGTCACAAAATTCACAATAAGCAGAGGGCCATTTAGTTTAGGAACAAATAGCCCTATTCATCTGCATAAACTATCTGCAGCAGCCACTTTCACATTTTCATTGCATCCAATTCTGAACACTCCACTGTAGTTTGGCATTGTAAGTGACATCACAGTAAAAACCTTGCACCATAATGTGAAGAGAAGCATGTGTTCCATAACTATATGGAAGAAAGAAGCAAAACAATAGTTGTTGCTGATGGCGCTGTTTCTTATTACTTATTTATGTCATCTCTATATTTAGGTAGTTAATCATGCAATTATGTTTAAAAAATCTGGTCACCTATTGAGGAACGACTCCTCAAAAGAGAATAGAGTTTATCTCTCATCTTATCTCCCATTTTTCTCTGAAAAAATTAAAAACTGACCCCTGGCCATTCCAACTGTATTTCAGAGTAATGTTAGTGAGCAGGGGAGGGCTGGCCAACTCTTGCATATGGAACAAAAAGAGGTAAGTATTATCAATATATTGAATAATTAAAGAGCATTTACTTAGTTCTAGGAACTTTGATAATTACCTTATGTAGTTTTTCTGGTTTTATTATTTATCTGCCCTCAAACTGTAAATGGTAGGTTCTATTATATATACCGTTTGCAGTTAAGAAAACTGCAATGGCATTTCAACTTATGACTGTGTGCTGTTTCTTACAGTCTACCCTATGATATAAACGTATGTTCAAAATATTAGTTAGACCAGAAAGAGAAGGCGATTAATTCTGCCATGGCTATCCAGGAAGGATAGGTATATCAAATGACATTTCGTCTGTGGCTTCACAAATCACATATAATTCTTATCATCTTGTTTCTTCTTGTCAAGCCTAGGATATGATGGACTTGAAAATTCATCTGCATTTCATGTAGTATGTGTACAATATTGGACCCAAGTACCGTTGAAGGGAGATAATTCTTTCTTTAATAAATGTGAAAATAAGGCCTCTTATCAGCTTGATGTTAATGAGATGCAAATTAATGCCAAGGGGAATCTGAAATGTCTTTTTTTTTATTAGATCTCTCAGCTAGCTCTTGCTTCTTTTCTTCCTGTTATTGCATTCCATAGCATAAAATCTAAAATAGATATAGAAGTCTTTCTACACTGCTATGCTTCTAACACACAGTTCCTGACATCATCTGCCTTCATCTCCAAGAATCTGGTGAAG
The DNA here is from genome assembly GCA_008750895.1 of Mirza zaza. Classification (NCBI taxonomy): domain Eukaryota; kingdom Metazoa; phylum Chordata; class Mammalia; order Primates; family Cheirogaleidae; genus Mirza; species Mirza zaza. The sequence goes on from VSMD01070617.1 coordinate 21,876, forward strand.
ATGACGATATTTCGTCACATCTTTTAAACACCTAATCTGGTTTAGTTTATCTATGTATCATCTCTCTTGTTTGAAATCAGCTCTCCATTTCAAACTATTTAAGGAAGTTCAGCTTTGACAAAGGGAAAAAGAGATAAGTGGTTCCCGGACGAGAACTGGAGGTGGATGATATTTTTTCCTGTTTGTAAAGTTAGGAGATATTACGATAGGCTTATAAATACCAAGGGTTGATCCAGGAGACATAGGAAATCTTGATAGTACAGAAGAGAGGGGAATAGAGTACAAGAACAGAGCATCTTTGGGTGGGAGCAGATGGAGTACAATGTAAGGTGGGAAGGTTAGCTGTAAATGGAGACAGGGTCAGATTATTCACGGTAACAAAAGAGAATCTGGCAAAGTTTGTGGATAAATATGTCTCGTGCTTGGATTATTTGGTGCAAGAAAATTGAAGCAATATTCTTCTAATTGCTCCTCTTTCTGCATTTGACTGATAGTGAATGTCATGAGAGGCTGTGACTTTAGAGGGTTCGACTAATAAACATCCCCCCAAACCTGGTCCTAGTGCTGAGAGGGATAAACAGGGATGTAGACATGGTGGGCTCCATCCTGATGCCTCTGAAGGAAAGCTCCACTTCGTATTAGTCTCCCTTTGGGAACGGGTCTCTGGGCAGCATGTGGTGAGGAGACAGGAGCTGTTGAGCTTGAGGGTTGCCTCTGGATTCTCCTAAGGCCTGTGTGCTGTTGGTGGTGTCAGAGTGGGAGAGGCTGCATAATGAGCCTCTGACTGCAGGTTATAAAGGCTCCTGTTTCAACTGGCCTAGCCAGGGAAGAGGCCTGGAGCCTGACAATGGCACCAGGACTTCTCTCTCTTGTTCTTATCTTTGCTCTTCTTGCATGTTGCACTGAGTCTCTGGATTTGACTTTAAATCCATTTTTTGTCTGTGCTAAGGTCAAAGGCAGCATGTGCTCTCATATGTCAGGTTTTAGTCTGAAATGTCGGTTCTTAGTGCATTCATGGCTAAAGAATGATCGGACATAGCAAAGTAAGGCAAGCACAAAAATGAGGTTTATTGACGAGAGAAAGATAAGATTATAGGGCAAGAGCAAGATATAGGTTTACAGAGCATAATACATAAGCCACAGATGCCACTGTTGCAGAAAAGGGAGAAAAAAAGGAAGAGAGCAGACAGGGCCTGGTTATGGTCTGTCTCTTGTTTTATAGTGCCCGGATTGGGACCTCCCTCGTGGTTCAGAGGTCACCATAGAAACACTCTGATTTGACAGTTGGGAGTTGTATTACTACGCATGTGGGTTGTTTTAGGTCAGTTTCCAAACTCTTTGGTACCTATGTGGCTTGGCCCGTGAGCTGTAGAGTCCTCTGTATTCTTTTGCAGCTGGCATGCTACGTTATGATTGGCAGATCCCTCTTACCCCATGTATGGCAGTCACTTGGGAGATTAGAGTGGGACAGGACCAAAATGGGGACCTGAGGCCCACCCTTGTCCTTCTTCCCAGGTAGGGCAATTGTACCAAAGCAACAACACCCACTTTTGTCCCAAGGAGACCTGGAATCCTTTGCTATCTACCTAACGCACAGGGAAAGACACCTCTCTGCCTGGAGTAGATTGGAAATCTATCCCAGAGAAGGCCCTTAATTGACCTGAGTCTGGTTATTTGCACGTTGTAGTGGAAAAGAGAATTTTTACCTTTGCCTTCTGAAGGTTTAAATCTTTAAGTCTGCTGAGATAAACTGGCAATAGACAGATTAATGGGAGGAAAGTATTTAAATTTATGAATGTGCAAGCACATGGGAGTCACACAAAGCATGAAACTCAAAGAAGGGTCAGGTGCCTGGAGCTTAAATGCCCTCTTCACAGGAGAGAGAAAAGTGGAAAATATAGGCAATTTTAGAGGAAGAGTAAACGATTTTTAGGGGAGATGAATGGGCCCAAAGAACAGACAGTGAATGGCCTGGGACAAAGTTCCTCTGGGCTCTGGGGGCGGTGGTGACAAGAGTGGGAGGATAAGGGGTGGAACTATGCAGTGAGCAAAGGTTGTCTTATTATGCAGATGAAGGCTCTCAGGTAACAGCCCTCAGAAGAATAGATGACAAGTCTGCCCAGAGGGAGTGTGGTGAGGACCTTTAGTTTCTTCCGCAGTGATTAATCTTTCCTAATTAATGAGATTTCATACAGGGGATTGAAGGCAATTATGTTTCTTTTGGAGGAACTTCCCTCACTCTGATAAGGGAACTTCAGAGAGAGCTCCTCCCTGCACTTAGAGGAAGAAATAAGGAAAGACCAGAGAGACTTTGATTTTGAGTCAGCTTCTAAGGCCTTCCCATTTCCTTTAATTCAAAATTCAAAGTGCTCAGCGTGCCAAAGCACCGCACTTTGAAGTATCATTTTTTGAGCTTCAACGATAGATATCCTTGGATAAACCAAAAAGCAGGGTTTTCTGGTTAGTTCAGTGTCCACCCTGTGACCACTTGCTCTAGTAAGGAGATAGAGTCATGTACAAAGGTTGCAAGTTCCCTTTCGAATCCTATAGCAAGCAAAGATAGGGGTGGTTCTTCTCCAAAAGAATGGGTGGGTACAGATATGACCACAGGGGATTTCTATTAATCTATGATCACTATTGTGTCTCAGACAGATTCCCTGATTTTCAGCCTGGCACCCCCAGTGTATAGCTCCAAGTTTCCTTTAGGACCTTGTCTATATTAATATTTCTTTCCACGCACCTTGAACTTCCTACTTGAAGTCCTTTGCCTATAGATCATCCACTTGGAATGCCCTTCATTTCCATTCAGTCACCCAACCATACAACCCTATCAGTTCATGCTGTATTAAGTCCCATCATGTGGCAAGATATGTGCTGCCATAGGAGCCACAAAATGAATGAGACGGTGTCTGTATTGTGAAGGATTTATGAATGAGTAGGCAAGATACACATTACCAAGTAATGTGGAGATACACAGATATTCCAGTTATAGAAACACAACAGAGATACTTGGCCAGATCTGGGACTCCCAGGGAGGCTTCCTGGAGAGGATGATGCCTGAACTGACTCCTAAAGTCAAATACAAGAAGGAAAAAAAGGAATTAGGATCACAATAAATGGAGCAGTGTAGATACCAGTAACAAGTGGCAAAACTATAGTCATCAGAGGGAGAGCCTACATCCTACACATCACTCAAGACATAGGATGTGGGGTAGATGTGGTCCCCTTTGGTAATATTTCCCTGACATAGAGAGTTAAAAAATAATTTCTCTTAATCTGTTATGCTGGCTTCTTCGCACCTTTTAGGGACCCCGGTTTCTTTTGTGCGTGTTGAATTGCTTGTATATGCTTTTCCTCCCCTCTCTGACATGTGAGCTCTTCTAAGAAAGGTACTGCATCACTTTATCCCAACATCAACCAGCAGAATTGCTCATATAGAGCAAGCATTAATAAATGTGGCTCATTGAACTTATGCAAAAATGTAGAAATGTACCCGCTCAGGGTATATACAGATTTATCCTGGATTTGACATAAAAGCTTGCCAAGGGATTCTCATAGGGCAGAATGCATATGCAGTGGTTTCCTCTGAAAGGTCTATTGATCTTATAAGGAAATGGCAATGCATTTGGGGAGGGGGTGGCAGGGCATTTTCATCTATGCTGCAGGTCATTGTAACAGGAATAATGGTGAAAGAATTTCACAGGGAAATACTCTCCAGCATGGCTCAGCAAATGTCACCCACAGCTATTTGCTATGATATTTATTGCTCTGTCATTAGCTTGTAAATAACGTCAGTCCAGAGACCTAGGGCTGATGCCATGCAACAGCAGCCATGATGGGATTGTTCAGGAAGGCAAAGAAAAACCCACGTTAACATCTGAGGAGGAGACGTTAAAAGTAAACTCTAGCAATTACCAAGAATCATAACTTTCCCCATAAAAACAGTCTGAGCAAAGCCTAAATGGTGCTTAAAATAGCATTTCTCGCCAAAACTCCCTCATAAAAGCACAGAACCCAATTGAGATATTATAGCCATATCTGTCATAGGCCTTCAGGCAAATAAACCTCAAATTGATGGGTATGATGTCAAATGGAATTCCTCTAGGATTTCATAGTCACGTTGAAATTCTGATTCTAGGCACTAAATGAGAGCTGAGAGCTAACTGGTTTATTAGTTGTGTTTTTGTAAGCAGAGCTGAGGAATATAAGGAAATATGAGGAGAAAAAAACTAATCTTGGTCATGTGTAATATCATTAAAAAACTCTGAATGCTTTATTATGGTCTCTTGGCAAAATAAGTTAAGCTTACATTTTCCCGAATCATTTTTGCTTCTCTATTTTACCATTAGGAAAATAACTTTCTGAAATGAGCTGTAGCCGTGATTCGAGTCAACCCCCAGCCTCTCTGATCACTCACTCTCCTCCAGTCCTCTTAGATTTCTCTTTCTAGTCCACTCTTTGAACATCGGAGTTGCCCATGTCTGGAGGTCACTCATAAGAGAAACTGTATCTCTTTGATCTTTGAATCTCCAGGGCCCAGCACAGATCCTACCCAGAGTAGAAGTCAGGAAATATGGAATCAATGTGACCAGATGGATGGAGGATACAATTCTTGGTGCATGGGGTGCAAGGCATGAGTTGCTGTAGACATGAGGAGGTTTGGTCTGGCCTTCCAGGTTGTGGGTTCTAGAGGCCAGTCATTGCCTCTCTGGCACTGGCAAGCTGCACCACCAGTGGAGAGCTATTTAACCTCTTTGAATTGCAGTTTCTCCATTTGCAACACAGGGATTGTCATACCTCCCTCTTAAGTTGGCTGTGAGGATGAATCAATCAAGAGAGGACCAAGACAGTGCTAGCCATGGCGCCTGGTACCCAGGAAGCACACAACAAATAATCCCTTCCATCGATAGGTCTACCCAGCCCTTCCCACTTAACTCATGTTCCAGTGGGTACCTTAAAGAATCCTGAAGCAATGCGAATCGCCCAAAACCGTGTGGGTGGGGGAAGCCCACACTATTGGGTTCTGGAGGACACTGCCATCACAGCTGGTCCCCATGGGCTGCAGCAGAAAGGAGAGTCCCCAGAGCCAGACAGGTCCACAGAGAAGGTGGCAACCCAAGTTTGCAAGACTGGGGATAATGAACACAGCAGCCACTACCAGAGGGTGGCAGTGGGAGACCCATCTGAGGTGGCTGGAATCACCTCCCAGCCACCAAATCCTTTAAATTCCCTCTCCCTAATGACATGAGATCCCTTCACTTCTGCCCCCCATAGCTCTTCCACTGCTGTGGGTTCATCCCCTCATCCTTTCTTGCACCCTGAGTTGTCTCTTCTTGTCAACTCTTCCCATCTTCCCATGTAGTCTTCCTACCTATCTTTCCCCTGAGTTGAAGACCTCTACTCAAGGTGCTCTGCTCCTGTGCTGAGGTGCCCTTTCCATTCATCCCCTGTCTGCAGGGAGACAGCCCATGGTACAATTCAGTACAAATGGCCTGTGATTGTTCCTTGTCTTCCCACTCCCTCACTGGCTGGCTTTGGGAATGAGTTTTAACCTTATTTGCATCTAAGTTTTCTCATTGATAAAACAGGAACAGTAATAATAACAAAACACAGCAGAGTGAGGATTACATGTATTAATACAAGCAAAGCACTGAGAGACTAGTCCCTGCACATAGTCAGTGCTCATTAAAGGTTAATTATAAATGAAACCAAGCCATACACTTAAAAATATGCAGAAGATAGGATCCAAGAATTTAGGGGCTATGGCCACCATCTTCACCAACTGGCCCCAGTTATGCTGTCTCCCAGATCTGTTGTCAATCTCCCATCTTCAGGATAAATACCTTTTTCAGAGTGAGATCATAAAATCTAACTCTGAAATTTTTCACCCTGGCCCACTAACTTCCCAGCAGAACCTCCGTCCTCCCCTATCTGCCCCCCCCCATGCTACTGCTGAAGCCAGCTCCAAACTTTGTGCCCACCAGAGGCTCTGGAGCTTTGCTACTCACTGTCAGTGCTCCTCCAAGGGATACCCCCATTCCCAGGGCGAACCCTCCACGGTTGCATCTTCAAAGTTGCTCTGCTGATATTTTTCTCATCTCTGTCTAATAGCTGTCTCATAGCTACATTGATCATGCTTTATGAAATATTTTCATCTGAGACACCTGTCCCACCACTGTTCATAAATATTTCCAAAGTGATGTCTGTGACACATTTGTGGCCACTCGTTGCCACTGTGCTACATGATGCCTCTGCCAGCGTGGGGGCACTTGAGTTTACTCTCTTGCAGAGCAGGAAATAAGAACAAAGATATTTGGCCCTGACTCTGCTTTACTAGATTCCAGTGAAAACTATGAAATATTTGAAAACCTGTTCCTGAGGGGACAGAGGTGGGCAGGGACAAATTTCGCTTGAACCTTTACAAGAAGAACTCAGATTTTCTGACCACATGAGTCCTTATCCTTAATCCTACCTCTGGTGAAATGCTTTTTTCTATGGGTACCAGGAAGAGGAAAAAAATAAAATAAAAAGCTAAAAGAAACAATGTAAGTTAGAGAGAAACTTGGAAAAGGTCTATTTATTGCATGCACAGAGCAAAATTGTCAGCTTGTAAAACAGATGTAATGCAAAAATGGCACTGAGCATGTCACAGAGCCTCTGGCTGGCCCTGCACCCTGTCCTCACATGCCCTGGGGGTTTGGTAGTCAAGGACATCTATGTTCTCTGAGAGGGAGAGCCCAGCCAGAAGTATTGTGCCTGATACAGCTTAGTATTTATCTGCGTAGTTTTATTAATAATTTTGAAAGCAGTTTCATCGGTTTTGCTAACAAACTATGCAATAATTAAGATCTGGTGCTGGAAGTCTCATTGAGAGACTCTGACTGGGTCAGTGCTGTGGACGCTGTCGGTTCCCTTCACTTACCACTTCCATGTTCTCTGGCCTGACTTCTGACTGGCAGCACCCATATTTCCTTGCCTGAGGGATTTCCTCAGCTTCCAGGGCCCACTGTGCTTCCTGTCCAGCAGTCCAGAAATGCCAGGAAATTAGTGCTCCTTTCAGCATCTCTCAACTGTTGACTGATGGGAGTTGATGCATCAACGCCCAAGCTTCCTTGGCACCATTTGGATAGGATAACACTGATGCTCTTTTACCTGAGATGCCCTACCATGGTAACCACTGGAGAATAATCCCTTTCTCAGTTTCTTCCCTCTCTGTCTCATTTGCTACCTCTCTGCTAGTGGTTTCTGACACCACCTCCAGAATAATCCCCTTGCCCTTAAATCCTGGTCTCAGTGTTTTCTTTTGGAGGGAGCTGAGCTAAGGCAGGAAAATGCGCAGTCCTCATGACAACTGATATCAGGAGTGAGATTTGGTTGAAACAGTGTTTGCTTTGGAAATCGAGGCAAGATTAAAATAGAGAGAATACCAAGAACTTGGATGAGAAATGGAAAACCAGTGGAAATTGATGACAGTGGCCATTTGCAGAATCACCAACAAATTAAGTCAATGCTAGTAGACAATAGTGTCCCAAGCTGGGTGTGGGTGGAGGACCCAGGGATAGCTATCTGGCTTAGTTAGCAGCATAACAATGAGGAATAAAGGAATCTCTTGATGAGCTCAGTTTGTGAAAAAATATATACACAAAGAAAAAGCAATTTAAACAAAAGATGTCATCAAATGGTGCATATGATGTAAAAGCAATGTAAAGAAATTTTAAAGACAATTCTAACCTATGAAATGAGACTACAAAGGAGTATAGAGCTATAACATTCCTTTGGAGCCTCTTTCTCAGTCAGTTTATACGCCCAAACCCCAAAACTGCAAATATTAGTTTCCTTTTGCTGCTGTATCAAATTACCACAAATTCAGTGACTTGAAACAACACACATCTATTCTACGGTTCCAGGGGTCAGAAGTCAGAAATCAGTTTCATTGGTCTTGAAACCACTCTTACAAATTAATAAAGGGGTGCAAAGTGAGAGTTGTGGTAAGGGCCTAGCTAAAAATAAGGCACAGGCCCACCTAAAACAATGATAATAAGTAGCCACTGTCCCGCTGTTTGCTTCTCTACAATTGCTACTCTGGAGCCACGTAGCTGGTGGTCACAGACTCTTAACTTTCTCCATAGACAGGATCACCTTTTTGAAATCTATGGGTAGTTTCTGAGATATCTTCCAGGTCCGGCATTCCAGTGGATTGGCTGACCCACTCAGGCTGGCAGCCCATATCAAGGAATGATGGTTCTGCCCAAATCCAGCGAGTTAGTAAACCAAATTGCCTAACCTTTGCCCCACCAAACTATCCTTAAAAACCCTGTCTTCCATATTCTCAGGGAGGCGGATTTGAGAAATTCCTCCCATCTCCCCACTTAGTTTTATGGAGAATTAAACTCTTTCTCTCCTGTGACTCTTGCTATCTCGGCATATTTTTTTTTTCCTCTTGGGCAGTGGGTAATGAACCTGGTTGGACGGTAACAGTCTAACCTCAGGTTTTCAGGAGGGATGGTTCCTTCTGGAGGCATCGATGGGAAAGTCTGTTTCTTTGACTTTTTCTGCTTCTAGTGACCACCTGTATTCCTTGGCTTGTGGCCCTTTCCTCCATTTTAAGTTCATCACTCCAAACTCTGCTTCCATCTTCACGTCTCCTTCTCCTCTGACTCCTCCTTCAAGGACTGTCGTGATTCCATTGGATCCACTTGGATAATCCAGGATAATCTGCCCACCTCAAGATCCTTAACTTAATCACATCTCCAAAGTTCCTTTTGCCATATAAGGTAAATTTTTGGGTTACAGAGGTAAGGATATGGGTATCTCTTCAGGGAAGAGAGGCCACAACACTCCAAGGTCCTATCATGACAGGTTACTTAGACATTTGTTTTGTAAATTCTGATAGAAATATAGCCATTTGAGTAGAATCGAGACAGTTAAGGATAGATTTTTGAGGACAGCAACTAGAATTTGAGGTGCTACCCTAGAGCTTTCTTAATGAATGGATGATCAATGGAATGTTCATGAAAAGAGCATTCCTACATGTATGGAAGGTTGGTGGTCTTCCTACACCCATATCAGATGCTACCATGAAAAATCCAGCCATCCAATGTCAGCAGGGATTGGGGAGTGTTGGAGAATGAGAAGATGTTCCTATTTCAGAATGGATACATGGAGCTTGGACCTTAGGGAATGCCCCCAAAGAGAAATTGAAACCTAAATGAGAGAAGACACTGACCCAGCACACATCATTATCAAAACGATTGGATAGAGATAAGTGAATGCAAAATCAGCTGCAAAATAATTAAAATCTTGTGACATGCTGTTAATTGGGAATCTTTAGACAGTTAGTACTGAGGGACCCTGGAGGTATAAAGGATACAGGTACCTTTTTCTTAAAAGAAAAGAAATGCACATTGTGTAAGTTAAAGTAACCTTGCTTTATAGCATTCTACCTTAGGTAAGGCTTATCAAAGAGAATAAAGCCTTATTTGTGTATTTGGGATCTTATGCAAATGATTAGAAAATAGATGATAAATGATAAATGCAGAAAATGAAGAGAGGATTTGTGGTTTATTTTAATATAAAAATTGTGTTTTTTTAATTTATAAATAATAATTGCATATATTTATGGAGTATAATGTGATCTTTTGATATATATTGTAGAAAGATTAAATCAAGCTCATTATGTAACTATCACCTCACGGTACTTATCCTTTTTTGTGTTGAGTATGTTTAAAATCTACTCTCTTGGCAATTTTGAAATATGCATTATTATTAACTATGATCACCATGTTGTACAATAGATCACCAAAACTTATTCTTCCCATCTAATTCCTTCCTATATGCTTAATGTCTTGGGAGCTAAGGTAATATTCCTGATATTCCTCTCTCATTCCTGATATTGGTAATATGTGTCATCTTTATTTTTTCTTGACCAGTTTGGCTAGAGGATTATCAAATTTGTTGATTTTTCCAAAGAATTAGCTTTTGATTTCATTGTTTTTTTTCTGTTTGTCAATGATTTATTTCATTAATTTAAATTTCTATATTTATCTTTTCCTTATTAATACTTCTATTTAATTTGATCTTTTTCTAGAATTTTCTGGTAGAAACTGGTCAGCAATGCAAATTTATTTGGCTTGATAATAGCACAGCAGTAATGTTTAATGTGTAATTAGCATTTTAGACCATAGCACCAGCCCTGCAGACCTGGCAGGGTTTTACCCTGAGCTGGCTGCTGGTCAGCTGGCAGCAATTTGATGTGACTAGAGGATGTGACAAAGAAAATAATGGAAAAATCACCAGGGATTTAGAGAACCTCGTATGCAGCACTAAAGAATTGCACTTTTGCTAAAGGCTATTGACAGATTTGAGTTGTAGAAACATCACTCTCCCTTCAGTGAAGAGAATAGCTGAGAATAGGCCTGAGTGGAGATGCATGTCCCAGGTGGCTCCTGCAGTGACGTGGAGATGTGATGATACGGTCTTAACTGAAGAAGGGGTAGTGGGAATGAAGGGCAAGTACAGACCAAGAAGGCTGGAGAGGTAGACTTGGTGATAGGGATAGTGGCAGATGAAAGAAAGGAAAGGTCACACTGTAGTGGCTGGCTCAGGCAGTGATCAGGAAAATAACTTTGATTGAGAATATAGGAAGTGTCACATATAATAAAAATATATGGAGAGATACATATGTACAAATTTATATATATATATATATATATATATATATGGGGAGAGAGCGAGAAATTAGAGAAGGGAAAGAGAGAGAAAGAGAGAGTTGGATTTTTTTTAAGTTTTTATTTATTCCATATATTCGAGGTGCACAACTTGATGTTTTGGTATACATATACATTGTGAAGTGATTACTACCACCAAATAAATTAATATATCCATCATCTCACATGGTTCCTTTTTTTTTATTTGTGGTAACAGTACCAAAAATCTACTTTCTTAGCAAATTTCCAATATATAATACATTTTTAACTATAGTCCTTATGTTGTACATTAGCTCTCTAGATGTGTTCATCCTATATAACTGCAACTTTGTACCCTTTGACAATGTATCTCCCCATTTCTTCCCAACCCCCACACTTTGGTAATCACTGTTCTACTCTCTGTTTCTATGTATTTAACTTTTTTTTTAAGATTCCACATATAAGTGAGATCATGTAGTATTTTTTCTTGGTTTTGGCTTAGCATAATATCCTCTAGGTTCATCCATGTTGCTGCAAATGGCAAGATCTCCTTTTTCAAGGCTGGATAATATTCCATTGTGTATGTGAATGTGTGTGTTTGTGTGTATGTGTGTGTAATTTATTTATCCATTCATCTGTTGGTGGATACTTAGGTTATTTCCATACCTTAGCTACTGTGAATAATTCTGCAATGAACTTGAAGCTGCAAATATCTTTATGAGCTGGTGATTTTATTTCCTATGGGTATATTTCCAAAAGAGGGATTGTTGGATCATTTGGTAGTTTTATTTTTAAATTCTTTAGAAACCTCTATACTGTTTCCAATAATGACTCTACCAATTTACATTTTCAGCAATAGTGCATAAGAGTTCACTTTTCTCTATAGCCTTGCCAACTATTGTTATCTTGCCTCTTTTTGATGAAGAGGTATGAGATAACAGGTATGAGATAATATCTCATTGTGGTTTTTGGTTTATACTTTCCTGATGATAAGTGATATTGAACATTTTAATATACTTTTTGGCCATTTTTATGTCTTCTTTGGAGAAATATTTGTTCAGATCATTTTCCCATTTCTTAAATCAGGTTATTTGTTTGTTTTCTATTGAGTTGTGTGAGTTCCTTATATAGTTTGGATATATGTCATATAGCTTAACTCTTATTTGATATATGATTTACAAACATGTTCTCTCACTCAAGCATTTTTCTTTTTCTTTTTTTGCCTGTATTGTTGGTGTTATATCCAAAGAGTCATTGCCAAGGCCATTATCAAGGAGCTTTTCCCTTATATTTTCTTATAGAAATGTCATGGTTTCATATCTTACATTGGTTTTATATTTAAAGAAAAAAATTCAATAAATATTCAATGATACTTGTTACAGCATAGTAAGAATCACTTTATTCAGGACCATTTTGGTAGATATAGGGATCATAGCAATGGGATTTTGCAATGGAGGAGACAGATTGGGCTCAACTCCAATTACAGCATAGACAAGTGGGAATTTATAGCCAAGGAGCAGGGTGAAAGTCAGTGGATGGAAAATTACTGAGAAGAAACTTCAGGGGCAAGGAGGATTCTGGCTAAACCCAATTAATAGGATGATTCTTGCTGAAGACAGGCCAGGGTTCTCAGCTATCCCCTGGGGGTTGGTAGAAGATGAGAAACCCAATCAGATATAGAGGGTAATCAGATATCAAGAATGAGGGGTTATTGCAAAACTGATCTAGCAAGATTCTTGCTAAAACTGGATTTTACAAGGAATTGCCTATATGGGCCTCAGAGAAGGTTCAGGAGCCTGACTAAAACTCAGTCAAGCAAAGAGTGGTTTGAGGAATCTTAGTTTTATGTGCTAGTACAACTTCTAATTTGCAAGGTCCAAGGGTTATTGGATGAAACAATGTTACCACCAGGAAAGGGGTCTTGCTGGAACTATGGAACATAGATTTTATTTATTCTGTATCAATAATTTATAAAATTCACAGGAAATTGGACATTATTGTTCACAGAGATGTTTTACAAGGATATAATGTTCCCTGATACTAGAATCTATTCATAGTTATGGGAAATGCATTAGAAAATTTTATGCCTTTCCCCAAAAATAATTAATTTGGCCAACCAGAAGGAAAGCCTATTGGGTATGGTAAATTCCCTGCTAGAGAATGCCTTTTTATGGTTGATATTTATTATTTCCAATGGAACGCAGGCACATGGTTTTGTTGTTATGTAAAAATCAAAGAGCACTGCATCCCCTGAAGCCCCAAGGCTCCGCCTCTTTGCCTAACCATTCCCATTCCCATAATCCCCAGAGTCAACCACTTGACACACTTTAGTCTATTTATTCTAGCATTTAACTTCATTTATATAAATAACTTGTTTACACCACTATATTTTGTAGATGTAGACTCCAGATGGCTTGAAATGAAATATACCTTTTTATTTGCTGTAGCATTTATATATTTTGATATATGTCTTATCTTTCTCTTGTGGGAGAGCATTTTATTTTAACTTCTTCTGAAAGGCACAGGTCCTTCTCTTTACCTGAAGCTCTCAAGATAACAACATCATAATTTTAGTTAAGTCAGTATTTTGTGCTTAGATTGTTATGACCATGTAAATAGTGTCTTCTGCTGAGTCAGGTAGTATGCTACAATTATGTGTCTTTTCATGTGCAATTTGTTTGTTTAAAGTCTTTATCTTTTTAATGTTTTGTTTTGTATGATTAGTTTTCTATGCTCCTATCACTGATTCTTGCCCCAAATCCCAGCAGATCTCCTCTCAGTGAGCTCCTCACAACTATTTTCTGTTTGAGTATCAGCTTCATTTACCTATTTACTTTTTACTCCAAACCTCCCCCTTGACTCTCTCTAGCTTCCTATTCCCATCAATATTGGAGAATGTGGCTTGGGTCTGTAGGTGCAGACAGACCTCATAATAACTTTATCTGCAAATGGAGATGGCTCAGTGATGGTATAGTGAGTGAGAGGAAAAAGAAAAAGGCAAAACTGAGGAAGGAGTTCCTATGTAATCAAATAAGACAAAAAAGGGGAGAGTGGGCAACTTCTCTCTAAAGTCTAGTTATTCTTTTATAAGGGCTCAACTTCCATAGTTGCAAATCCTTTATGATCAGCTGCAGGTTTTCCTTCATTTTTCTTATTTTTCTTTCTGCCTTAATTCTACCTACAACCATTTTCCTATAGACTTCATATCAAGTCTAGTCTATAGTAACCTGCCATTCTTGCACTCTGCAGTTTATTTATTCTTCAATTAATTATGTTTACCCTGCTTACTTCCAGAGAAGAGTCTAGATGGCTTGAAATGAAATATACCTTTTTATTTGCTGTAGCATCTGCTAAATGTCTGGTTCCTGCTGCTAGGTCACTCCATCAGTTCCCTTTCTCCCTGACTCTGCCCTGGGAAGTGGTCACTCACTGTGGGTTGTGCCACAGTCTGCAGAGACCCCCATGCTCCTTGAAAATCTATCTGTTTGGTCTGTTCCCAATATTAACTGAGTGACTCTTGGGCTTTAAGAGGTTTACTGACATCCTGCAGGAAGCCCCGTCATTTGGTAAAGCAAAAATATGGAAGGACTGTCACCTACAACATGAGCCCTCCCAGAAGTGAACTGAGAATTCCATCTCTTGTCAGTTCTAGCCATGAGGGCAATATTGCTGTAGAACCTGCCTGTGCAGGTGGATTCCTGGGTCCCAGCTAAGTCTCGGCAAAGGTTTTCAGCCCCAGTCGAGGCTTCAGAATGAGATTAACCCCCACTTATGCTTTCAAGGGGGTTGTCTATGCTCAAAGTTCTCTCTGCCCTGCTGAGAAACAAGTGCCAGAGGAGCAGAAAGATTCTTTCTCTTTCTCTTTTTAATATAAAAATGCTATCATTAATCCTTTAAGTGACATGTTTGCCTTAATTCACCTTCCCTGCAATGTGCTGATCGTGGTCTCTAGAGCAAGTATAGGATTAAAGCAATAAAATGCAAAATCCCCAGCTCTAATTAGCAGAAGGCACACTGAAAAGCTGGATTTTGTGGTCATGGTCATAGCTAGAGATTTAATCAGACTCACCATGTGGAGTTGAATCTCAAACAAACTACTTCTCACATTTTAAAATTCCAAACTCATCTATAAGATTTTTTTCACTCAAAAAAGAAGCTCACAAAGCAACTGTAAACATTCTTGTCTTTTTCTTGCCAGAAAATGTAAAGCTTGACTCATTAATCAAATTCGTGCCAGACATGGCAACTGGTTCTGCCTGCAACCTCTTTCTCCTCTTCCTGTTATGGGATTTCATTTGCTTTGATATTCCTTGGTTAGGTGTTTCTGGCCTACATATTCTCTCTTCATTTCTCTCTGACTCTTGACTGCTCCCCAGACTCTATTGCACGAAGTCACTTAGATTTTCTTCCCAAAGGAATAGCAGGTGCCTATGTCCTAGCCAGGATGCTAATTCAGTCACACTCTAGGTGGGGCCTGGTGTTGCTAGTGCCATTCGAGCCAGGCATCCTGAGACACTGAGTTGTAGCATGGCATGACTCTCACTCCCTATTGCTGCAACCCAAATGATTTTCTTCTTGATTCTTGTAATTAACAGAGAAACATTTATATCCTTTGCCAGACTGAAAGCCCCTTGAGGCTTGCTTACCACTAATGCTATTAGCTAAATACTTATTGAATGAATATGTGAATGCATGCATGGTTTCCACTTGGACTGGAAGACATCCTTCCTAGTTCTTCTTTTTTTTTCTCCAACAAAACACTCTTCTGCAATGTGGTACAGTAGAAAGAATGTTGGCTATGTGGGAGTGGGGAGGGGAAGGGAGTGGTTAGAATCAGACAAACTTGAATTCTGATGCAGTTCTAGAAATAGAATGCTCAATCAATGTCAGTCATTGATAGTTTCTTACACGTGTGAATTTACTTATCAGCATTAAGCTTAGTAATTCATTTATTCCTAAATGATCCATTCTTTAAAATCACTGGTTATTACGACTTACTAGTGTCTACCTCTGTACCAGATTGGGAGGTATAAGTGGTAAACCAAACAGATGAAGTCCCTGCTCTCATGGAGCTTACATTTGCTGGAAGGAGGGGAGGCAGTAGACTGTCAAATGACCCTGTGACATACAAATGCAATTCATAACATTTAATTTAGTGATGGGGGTACAATTGCCAGCAAGACAGACACAGTCATTCCCAATGGCCAACAAGACAAAAGAAGTCGATAGACAAAAGCATAAAATGACAGGAAGTTGTATTTGGTGCTGAGAAGAAACAGAGGATGGATTGGAATACAGAGTACTGGAATCATAAGTGAAATAAGCCAGAAACAGAAAGTCAAATATCCCATGTTCTCACTTACCAATGGGAACTAAGTAATTTGTATACATGGACATAGAGAGTGGAATAATAGACACTGGAGACTCAGAAGGGTGGGAGGGGGTGACCAAAGAAAAAGTACTTAATGTGTACAATGTACACTATTTGAGTGGTGGTTACACTAAAAGCCAAGACTTCACAACACAGCATTATATACATATAACAAAATTGCACTTTTATCCCCCAAATCTATTTTAAACAAAGAGAGTACTGGGTGTGCAGGGTGTTTGCTTAGGGAAGAGTAGTGGAGAAGTCTCTCCAAGGGGGGGCAATTTGTCTCCGTGCTGCCCACTCCTCCTGTTCATATCCCATCACATAACTTAGCATGGCCCATGGGAAGTTTGCAGGACGAATGCTGTGCCCTGCTGGAGCCATTTCTAACCAGGACATGTCACGTAACTGCTCCGAGTCACACCTGTGGAATGGGATTCACGGCAGGTTCCTGAGAGGATTAAGCGGCGTCGTGCAGGTGAAGTGCCTGTACTGCCCTGGCACGTGGCACGTGCTCATCGTGGGTTGGGTTCCCTGAGATGCTGATTCTGAGACAGAGCTATGGCACAGGAGCGGGAGGCTTACGGAGTGTACTCTAGGGTGCAACACCTGAGAAGGAGCAAGGGCGGCAGATTGGGCAGGCAGAGAAGTGCAACCGTGGTGTAGCCTCAGCAGGAGTCCTGGCTGACCCCTGAGGACACTGGGGCTGGATGGCCCTCACGAGCTGGAGCAAGGGGGCTGGGCTTCTAACGCCCCTCACTGATCAGTCAGTGCTGGAGTCCTGGACGGCAGATCTGGGCAGCTCACAAGGCATCCGCCGCAGTGCCCCATGCGTGTTATACCTCAGGTCCACCCTATGGAAAGTGTCCAGTGCAGGGCCTGTCCCCAGGAGATGCCCCACCATTTCCTGTTGCTCCGTGGTGACCCCTGCTGTGAACACATGTGCACCAAGAGCCACAGGGTGAAGCCACATAGACTTGGAAGGGGCCACTGCCTCGGCGTCCTCTTAGTGCCTCTGCTGAAAGAGATTGCTTGTCAAGGAGGAAGCTGAGGCACAGCCCAAGGCCACATGAGGCAGTTGATGGTGGGCTCTGGAGTTGACATTCAACCTGTTGCCTCTGACTGTGAAGTTCAGTCTCGTTCCTGACACCTCACTGCCCCTTCTCCTGCATGGTGCCTTCCTCCAATTTGGATTGGAGATGGGGCATCACAGAACTCTGACCATCTTCTTGGGATCCCCCATAGGCAATGTGTTAAAGGCTCCTTCAGCAACGCAGGGTCCTGGAGCTTGGAACACCTACCTGTGCCTTTAAGCCAGTGGGCATCTGGTGGCATCTTCACTAGTGACTTTCGGTGAATTTTCAACTCTATCCTCTCTGTGTTCAATGCCGCCTCCATTCCCTGTCAGCAGAGATGAGAGCTGCTGAAAATTCATCAATTTATCATGCTGCGTGCCTAACATTGACTTGTGATTGACAATTCACACCTGTCAGAACCCGGAGGAGATGTGGCAGTTCCCCAAGGCAAGACAGCCTGCAGGATAGAAGAGTGGGGGGGAGCCAGGTGGAGTTGGGGCCTCAGAGTTTCTAAGTGTGGTCTGTGGCCTCCCACTGAGAAAGGCGAAAACTAGTTTAAGGCTTTGCAAGAATGTTCCACCAAATGTTGTTTTGTGGATGTTAATAATAGTGCCTTTGGGAAGACTGTTCTCTGGAATGGGGTTGGGGAGGACTTATGGGTTAAACACAGAAACACAGATTAACTGGAATTATTTGACCTTATTTATACGGCACTGTACATAAGCATTTTTCAAACATATTAAATATGCCATTAAGCCTATATTGGAGAATACTTCTTTTTCTGATTTCTTTTTTTCTATCACATATTATCTTCTTTAGTCTTCACAACACTTCTTTGAATTGGTTGTGTTTTAAGTCCCATTTTGCAGATGGAAGAAACTGAGATTTAGGAAAATATTGTAATTTTTCCAAGGTCATAATATTCCCAGGTAGCAGAGCTTGGACTCCAGGGCTGGTTTGCTGCCTCCAGGATCAGCCCTGAGGTCTCCTTTGGAAAACCCTACTCTTGCCATCTTTACGTTGGGTTCATATTAGTACTCAATTCTTAGAAGGGTAAAATAAGTTTTAAATGTAAAGATAGCATCAAACAGAAAGCTCTGTATAAATGCTAATTATAATTTTGAGAAAATGCGTTAGGCCTAACATCCTCATATGAAAATGCAAACCTTTGGACCATATATATATATATATATATATATATATATTTTTTTTTTTTTTTCCCCCCTCTGTGTCTTATTCTGGTGAAATGAGAGCTACACTAGGGTCAGAACATTGAGCTAAGGCAGCAACAGTGGGAGTTCAGGCATTGGGTTCCTTCTCTGAGCTTCAGATTTGGCTTTTTAAAATGTTTTTATTATTTCTTTCTTAAAGGGTGGATAATACTGTCTTTTCTGACTCTTACAGAGCTCTTTTGAAATCAAATGTGATGGTAAACATGTAAATCACTGCATGAGAAGACACTCAATCGTCTGTTACTGTTCTCTTCATGGAGACATGATGACGCCAGTCACTTAGCCATCATTTGTGTCTGTGCCCTCTCCTCAAAGAAAGGGACCTGCCCACGGCAAGGAGAAACACAAGCGGCAAACAGCGCACGCATGACATCAAGCTTTCATGAGGATGGGGAAGGGTCTTGGGAGCAGGACCCCGGCTGCTTGGTTGGCTAACTAACTTCCTAAACAGGGTTCCCCGACTCCTGAGAACAAACAGCACATTATGACAGAAACGAGAGGCATTTCCTTCCAAGGCAGTATTGTGCTATTAAAGCAAAAAGGGCAGGAAGCTCAGAGAAGCACAGAGAACAAGTAAAATTTAGAGAACAGAGTTTAAAAGCGGGCTTATTGGGTATGTTTGAAAACAAAAGTAGAACAAGACTTATAACATTAAAAGAAAAAAGCATCATCTAAATTTATACAAACAAGGTGATCACAGCTATATATAAAAAATGCAATGCATAGAAAAAAGCCCATGAGGAAATTCACCATATGTTGTTAAGAATAATATTAATATATGGAAGGATTGTGGTTAATTGCAAGGACTAAATTTTACTGAGAATTTATCTATTTCAGATGCATTTCACATATTTTCTCATGTATTTTTCAAAACAACTTAGCTGAGTAAATTTCACATTCTATCTTATAAATACAGAAACTAATATTTGAAGAGGTTTTTTTTGTTGTCATTTCTGTGTCTTTTCTTTATGTTTCATTTTATAAGCAGGTATTGTTTTAATTTTTTAAATGGGCTAATAAATATATTATGAATCATAATTATTTCAATTTGCCATAAAGTTTAAAATTGAACAAATCATGGAGAACGCAACTTTCCCTTCTGTCCCTCCCCATCGCTGACTTCCTTCTGCAACAGCTCAGTGAGTTTTTTCCTGCCTTCTGTATTCCTTGCATTTCTCTTCAGCCCTTGCTATTCCTGGGACTGAATCCTTTCATCTAGTCTTCTGGCCACATGGTCACACTTCTGCATTCTGCGACTTACAAGCTGCTGAAGCTGTACCTTGAGGAACGCTGCAAAGTGTTTGCAGAGTCAGTTTCTATGAAGGGACTCAGTGAGGGGGAAAATTAGAGGGGATTTCACCTTATCCCAGTGCCATCTTGCAGCCCAATGTGGGGCTTTGTCTAAGAAGGTCCCCTGCACACCTTTGTAAAGTCCTGCTCCCAGATTTTCTGACGGTTTAGCTCAGAGAATATGCAGCCTCTGTCACTAAGCGCCCCCATGCCCTCCTTCCTCTCTTCTCCAGATACTGGAGGTCACTCTCACCAGCATCTCTGACTGCAGCACTGGGTGAATCACTCAAAGCAACTTTAAAACCAAATAGTGGCAGTAAATAATTTTTAAATATGTGATCAACTCTATTCTGAGTATTTCACACATACTATTAAATTTAATCCTTTAAACGATGCCAATAGGTAGGTACCATCATCACCTCCATTTTAAAAATGAGGAACTTGTCACAGAGAATTTAATTAACTCACCCAAGGCAACACAGCTAGTAGGCAGGGGCACTTTGATACACATTCAAATATGCTTAATTTGGCTCTCACGAAAATATTTTCTTAACCAATACCGCAGTGAGAGGAAAAGACCTGGGAAGGAAGAAGCAAACCCTCTCAACCCCACCCCCTCAATATCCAAGTAGGAAGGCCAGGCTCGATGAGCCCGAGTCATAGCCATACATCCTGTGCACTAGATGTCCGTGTACCATCAGTGGAAATGAAGCTAACGTTTCCATAATTTCAATCAGAAAATTATATTTTAGTTAAGGGTTTCTAACTTGACTGTATTGGGGTCAGAGAAAATGGTCTGCATGCTACTGATTCTTTGACTTATTCAATAGTTGGCCAACAGTCATGTTTGTTCCAAGTGTGCTGGTGAAGAGTATATGTTCTCATCCTGGTCTCAGGCCTGTGTATGTCCTGTAAAACAAGTCTGTGTGCATCAATTAACTCATGTTAACAATCTCTAATTGGGATTTGATGTGCTTCCTGAACAAGGCATTCATGTTTTTCACTAACTTGGACAATCCACAGTCATTTGAAGACGGTCTCACCCTCATTCTCTGATCTTTCCCACCCTGCCCCTGCTCGGACATTGGTTGGACATAACTTAGCTCGCTCATTTTGGTTTCCATTTCCTCACATTATTTTTCTGTGTCACATTCTGAATAAATGTACTCAATTCTATCTTCCATTCCTAATTGTTTCTTCAGTTGTGCACGTTTGGGCTGTCTCGTGTGTCCATTGGGACTGTAATTGCAATGACCACATTTTTCACTTCTGCAAGTTCTGTTTGGTTCTTTTACAAAAACACTTGGCCTATCTTAATAAGATCTTGATTCTGTCTCACTTTTTATTATTATTCATAATTTAGAATTTTTAAAAATATACTCATTTTATGATCTATAATGGTAACATTATTATCTTATGGTCTGAGGAGTCTCATCTTGCTCGTTTGTTTTACGTCTGCTACTCTCACTCTCAATGGCTTACATCCTCTATCTTGTGTGTTTTACAATAATGTTTAATTTTGAGCTCATTCACTCTGTTCCCATCTGTATGGATCCTGTAAAAACTGGGTTGAGAGTGCTCCTTTCCAGAGAAGGTTTGAAGGCCCGATTATCCTGTGCCTCTGGGACATTACAAGTCTGGGACTGTGTGTGTATTAATATTTAAGTTTTGAGGATCCTGGACTTTGCAGTCAGTTGGAAACTTGAACCCCATTGTGACAGAACTGTGTGGCCTTTCACATGCTCCATGGATCTTTGTTGAATGTAAGAAGAAGTGAAAAAAAAAGAGAGAGAATGAAATTAATGCATTATTTTCATGCTCTCTTTATAGAAAAATTGCCAAAATTAAGCAATGATTTTTTTAAATCAAGAAAAACTAAATGTAGTCCAGACTTCTCCAGAAGGCACATCCCTACAGGTTTTTAAAGTGTTGCAGTTTTTTGTAATTCCTAGATCAGAATTTATATATTCTTCTCATTAATCATAAAACACTGGAGCTAAGTGGGAGTTCAAGGTCGTGCAGGCCACCCCTCTTATTGCACAAGTAAGAAAGGGTCACACTGCTTCTCTGAGGGATTTGCCAGATTTGAATTGTTCATATTGTACATCAAATCAGAAACAGCAAAATGTGAACACGAAAAAAAGCTTGAAGCTCAAATTTTCCTTACCTAGTGAGACTTAGTATTTCAGATCACCAATTAAAATCATCCTGAATACACATTTTGCTGTTTTCTCCCCAACAGCCTCACTGTGGAGGGCCTCTCTCTTCCCAAAATATGGGAATATTTCCAAAGCAGCACATAATGTGACTGAACAGCCCACCAGCCTCAGGCTCAAGGATTTCAAAGGATTTGGCCCTAATTTACCACTGAAGTGCAGGGCATTTTAATGACTACAGAAATTTTGTTTTATTTAATTTGTTTACTGATTCTAAAGATACAGACCATTTTTATTAGTCTTGTCTCATCTTAGGAGCACAAAAAACAATTCCAGGGTACAAGTGACTTTTCCTTTTACCAATCTATTATCTGAGAGCACTTATCATCAGGCAAGTCTCAGATGGATCAATTACTTGGACACCTTGGAAGTTTGCTAATAAGCGTGTTCCCCACCCGACTCTTTCTGCCTTTTACCTGCTCCAGTTGCTTTGTTTAAAAACCTCATTTCCTTAAACAAGATACCCTCTGGGGTCAAGTGGTGCAGCCATCACAAAGCATTAGGTTTCCCTGAGTGTTTATGTGGCTTTTCCTGGCTTCAGTGATTGTTTCTACGATCATGTCTGGAATGAGCTACTGTCCAGGCTTCAAAAGACAGCTGCCAAGAGAAGGAGCCACTGTTCCGTGAAGGCCTCGTGGGTTTAACAAAGAAGCCCATTTCGGGGTACGGGCATGAGGAGGCCAGACGAGGAACACATGGAGACATTTTGTGAACTTCAGAGGGGACGGGCAAATGAATAATGCTGGTAACAGGGCCAAAGCCTTTGCAAGCCAGAAAGCTCCCAAGGACTCAAGTCTCTTCTGCTAATACATAAACACTTTCTGAAAATTGCTCCAAAGAGTGAGTATGGAGTAAAACCTAACCTTGGCTCATCAGGGGTCTGGGATTGTGGTCTCCCATCCCTCATTAATTTTGTTACCTGGAAGAGAAAACTTTACCTGGAATAGATGATTTTTCTGAGCTTCAGCTTCCTCACCTGGAAAACGAGGTGCATTAAACCTGATGACCTCAGAGATAAACTCAAATACCGAAGCTCTGTGATTTTGGTTTCATCACTTCACAGTGGGGAAATCGAGGCCCTGAGAACTAAATTTCTTGCCCAAACTGACATGGTCAGCAATTGGCAGAACTGAGGCCAGGCCGGGTCCCTTCACCTGTCTTGACCCCCACGTCCTGATCCCTCCACCGTGGCCTGTTCTCCTGCAAACCCAGGAGGATGTTTGTCACATTCCGCAGCGAGGGGAGGAGTTTGGAGGCTGCCGGCTCTTCAGGGCTCTGAGTCCTCGTATTCACACACTTGTCTTTTTCTCCCACAGTTTACATTTGTTAAATTGTCTATTGAATGTTCATGCTTTGGACAAGTCCCTTGCCTCCTGAAGGAAAGCAGAGCTGAATTATTTATCCTTTCTTCATAATTAAAGAGTGTCAGCATCATGGACTGGACTCCACACACCGATTCTCCTGGTCAGCTCCATCTGGGGCTCCGGGGACGCTGGGGAGGAACTGGGGGGGTGTCCCCCCTCTCCTTTCCTTCCTGGATCAGCAGAAGCCTGAGTGCAGAACCACATTCCCACCTGTGCAGTTGGCAGTGATAAAGCAGCTACTCTCTCAGTGCTGGAATCAAAGGCTGATGGCATTAAAATACAACAGCCATTTGATACAAAACACGCAGGACATCTGGTGCATCAGGAGAGGAAATCACTTGTCTAGAAAGTCTGGATCCCAGTTCCATATGCTGTCGACTAACCAGCTGTGTGCAAATCATTGCACATCTTTGACTTTACACATCATATCTGCAGAGTTAGACATCTGAAGTCAAGAGTCTTCAAGGTTCTTTCATTGTCCAAAACAGAGTGTCTTAACGTCGGCATCATGCATAATTCTTTGGCTGCACGATTCTTTTGTGGGGGCTGCTCTGTGCAGCATCTCTAGCCTCTGCCCACTCAATGCCATTAGCAACCCCCCAAAACGTCTCCAGACATTGACAAATGCCCCCTAGAGGGGCCAAATATCCTCATTTTAAATCTCTGATATAAAGTGATCTAGGACACTAATCTGTACATTTTTTGAGGTATGCTGCTACCACTTTTGGTTATAAATTTTAAAAAAAGACAGTACCCCAATTTTTCTTTCACGAATTTTGCCAGATTTTTATGTGAAGGGTTGGAAGCATTTTGAAAAGTTTATTGCCTGGGATATAACAGTTATGAAGCCATTACCCACTTTAGATAATGCCTGGATTAATTTTGTATTAATTAGCTCAAAATAATGTTGTTAGAGATTAAACTAAAAGGGCAGAACATAGAAGAGATAAATTCAGAAACTGCAAAACATGGCAGAAATATACTTGGGAGTGAGCTTCTTCCCTCCTGGTGCTTTCCCATCTGGGGCTGTTGCTCTGAGTCTCTGGATAGCCACCTTCCAAACACAAAAACATCACTTTCTGTTGAGGATTCATCTTAACACCACTTGATCCATGAAGCATCCAGTGATTCCTGTTCACAGAAGTAATTTTGTTTACTTCTCTGTTCACAGGGAAATGCATTTGCTTTTTTTTCCCTTATGTGATTCTACCCGAGAGCCAGACTGTTGCAGGACAGTGACCCCATCCAAGTGCATCCTTTCCTAACCCAGAAGCAGCGCAAAGGCCCTGCCTCTTCTCCAGATCTGCTCAAGTGCAGAACCTGTACCATGGCACTGCTGTCCCATCTAATCTCCTCCTCTCCACTGGGCTCCCTGGGCTCTGCTGCCCAGTCCCAGGTTGTCCTTCCTCATTCCTCTCACCAACCAGGCTCCAGCATTTGTAGACACACCATCCTTCTTGGACAGCTCTTCTTACCTTGTGTATTGGGAGAACATCTTGTTCTTCACAATCTACCCCAATGTCACCTCCTCTGGGAAGCCTTCCTGGGTCATGCCATTTTCCCAAACCCAGACAAACTTGGTCCTTCCATTCCCTGTGTCTCCCAGAGCACCTCTGTCAAATGCTCACTCTGTGTCCTCCTTCCAACAGGTCTCTCCTTCCACAGCAGAGCCCTCATGTGGAGCGCTGGCTCTCTTCCCACCGCTCGTTCAGTGACAGCTCTGGCAAACTCTGAATCTGAGCTCCAGGTCTTTCCCTCAGGGAATCCTGTCCTGGATGTATACCCGACAATAGACAGTAAATTGCTCTATGATAAACTGTATGGATTCTATTTATTTATTAATAGTAACTGTCTCCTCCACTAGACTCTAGCCTTTATGATGGCAGGGACAGATTTTTATTATTATAGTAATTTTTATAATAATGTATTGATGCATGATAGATGCTCAATAAATAGTCATTGAATGAGCACATTTAGTGAGATGATCTGTTGTGTCTCTTCTTCTAGCAGACTGTGAGTTTTGTGGGGCAGGGGCTGTGCTCACTCATCTTGTGACCTCAGCATCTAGAAAAGTACCTGGAAATTAGTAACTGTTCATTAATTCATCAATATTATCATTTTCATTGTCAGCAGCATTAGTAAAATGCTTAATATGTGCTAGGAAATGCGCTAAGCATTTTACACAAATTATTTTATCTCACTCTGTCAACCATCTGTATAGATATGCTTTATACCCACTTCACAGGTTAGGCAGCTGAGACTTAGAGGGTTCAGATAACATGCCCTATTCACACCCCAAAGCTCCTGCTCTTAAATACTGTCTCACAAAGTCTCTCAGATTAATACCATAAATAAAGGAAATGCCCCAGAACCTTCCAATACAAATGATTAGAACCAGGGGTTCATTAGTTAAAGGAAAAAAAGAAAGTAGAAAATATTTTTTAAATGTGTGTGTAGCTTGAGCATTTTATTTTAAAGTATATAAATATTAATGCAAATAGACATGTATTTACTAACCATGAGACAGAGTAAGAATGCTTTTTTGAGTATAATTTCTCTGTTAGAGTTCTGCCTTATCCTGCATGAACTACATCATAAAGTAGCTTCTACTTTTCCCAAGTTTTTCTGTCTTTAGAGTGGAGAGAAAATTTAAGACATTTGAGCTACTCGCTCAATGCAGCTATATTCCAGATCTTTATGACTTTGCTTCCAATTTTTTTTCTAGTTATAATGATCATACACAATGGTCCAGCAATTTTTAAAGCAACATACCTTATTTTTTCAAGTCTTTGTAAGATGAAAAGTTTTGTTATTTATAGCAGTTTTTGTAGAAACAATATATCTTTCTGCCCTAATGTATCTTTGGTTCCTGAAATAGTTTTCATGAGGCAGATCTGTTGGGAATTGTAAAGCATCCCGCTGGGTAGGGAAAGTTCGCCTGACAGCCAGCGTCAGTCCGTAAGGTTTTACAGAGGGATTGGGCTGTACTGGTTAACCAGGAGAGTCAGTTAAATAGAGAAAATTTAGGAGAGCTTTTGCTGTAAATGCTTTCAAGATTCAATTAAACTGAATTGACGAGTATAACACTTCCAGATAGTCAACAGGGTTACTGAGCATCTCAACTCGAAGATGATGTAAGAAAGATGGTTGAGCAGAAAATAAAAAAGAAAAATGATACCACGTGACTCCTCTCCGTGTTCTCTGGTTCTTGAGGTCTTTATTGTTCATTGCAAAACTTTATCACACTGCTTATTCTTCTCCACAGAAAATAGCTCCACCTCATCCTGCAGTGCCTAATGAAGATCTATTGTCACCTTCATACAGCCAGTCAGCAGTTTCCGATGACGACGGAATGGAGAAATGCAGCCAGGATGCACCACCAGGACTTCGCTTCGTATTGGTGGGGAAGACGCTGTCTTTGGCCAAGCATGCTGCTGTGGGCCTGAGCACAGGTGAAGTGGAGAGAGGAAGGACACCAGCCTCACCAGCCTCAAATGCTGAGTCAACATTAGTCAAAGACAGCCCCGATGTGGAGGAAACTGAGTCATAAGAGAAACCACAGGGGTGGGAAAGGGGGAGTATTCCCTTGTTGTCTAAGAAGTTGGACCCCTTCAGCACTCTTGGGGTGATTGGGAATTCTGTGAGGTGACAGTGACACTTTCTGGAGCTCTAGTCCAAGGGGAAGCTTTGGAATGGCTCAGACCTGGCTCCATGATGGTGTGGAGTTGTCTGGACCTGATTTCCCAGCACCTTCTGGAACAATCTCATCTGTGCTAACTTGCCAGCTTTTAAGCCTGGGTAGCAAAGCACATCCAGGGAGCTGCACAGAAAGAGGAAGAGGAGGAGTACAGAGGAGGGAGGGAGGAAGGGAGGAAGGGAGGGAAGGAGGGAGAATTGTGTATCCAGGCACACCTGTGATGAGAGGCTTTGGAAGGAAGGTGGTTATCGCTCAGCTGGGTAAAGTCCAGTCTATATAAGACAACTTTGTTCCTAGTATTGAGACTTTTTATTTTATATCGCAAATACACACCCATGAAGCATGGCTGATGTAATTACGGAAAACATACCAGACACTTTATGAAGCGAATATCCACTTTACAATTATTTACTTTGTTTCAAAACTGCTCCCTTCTGTGAGAGTAGTGCCAAGGCCCTTTGAAGCCATATTCTTCAGTCATGGGAGGTTAGACCAGGTGCTCTGACAGGCAAGGTAACTCACCTTCTCCCTTGGCAATTTGGGATTGGGTCTGTAAGTGAGTGGCTGTGGAATGGTCTTCTGCACAGAGGGACTGGCCTTGCGGGAGTTGTGGAGGGGCCATCGTTGCCCCATTTTGTACCCAGACCAGTAGAGAAAACCAGTCACAGAAACCGAGAGGAGATGGTGAGAGGGGGAAAGAGACTTTGGTCCGGGATCTTGATAATGTTTTCAGTTTCTAATTTGCAGATACTTTCTGAAACCCTGCCTCATTCCTAACCTTGATTTGAAAAATAATTCTTTATTTTTATATACAAATTTTCTCCTTTTGTTTCAGCTATTGAAATTCACCTTATATCTATTCTTTACAATGAGAGGGTTAAAAACTAAGTGATAACATTATAAGTGCTTCTATATTCTAAATATTTGCTGTGTGCCAGATAATTACTCTAAGTGGATGGCCATGGCTGAAGTGTGTCTCCTCATGCTAAACACACGTGTTGAAGCCTTACTGCCCAATGTAACTGCATTTGGGCTTTTAGGGGATAATTAAGGTTAAATGAGATAATAAAGGTAGGTCCCTGATCTAGTAAGACTGGGCTTTATAAGAAGAGAAAGAGAGAAATTCTCTCTCTCCATGCACACACAGCAATGAAAGGACAAGTGAAGACACAGGAGCAGGTGGCAGTCTGCAAGCCAGGAAGGAGCCCCCATAGCCACCAACACAGCTGGAACCTTGACCTTGGACTTTCCAGCTTCCGGAGCTGTGAAAAATAAATTCTGTTGTTTAAGTCATCCAGTCCATGGTATTTTGTTATGGCGATCTGAGCTAATACAAAGGCTAGTTATTATCTAATTTAATCCCCACAACAACCTGTTCAAATCATGCCCATGCCTTATCGACGAGAGGTGGAAGGTCAGAGGGGTTAACTAACTTGCTCAAGCTCCTCCTGCAGAGGCAGGATGTGAACCAGGTCTTTCTACTCAAAGCCTGGACTCATTAAAAGTACTGCTGCCTCTCTTGAGAATTAGATCCCCAAACAGCTAACTCAAAACTCCAGCTGTTTACCAAAAATAACAGTAGCCACAGAGAGAGCAGGAGAGACGAACCCCAATGGGAAAATGCGAGGTGTTCACGAGGGTCTCCATGATAGATGACCATGGGTGAACAGGACACACAGTTGCCACTTTTGACCAGGAAACCTGCCTCCCCGGCTTCTCCACTCATCAGAAGGAAGCTCCTGCGGGTGTGATGGATGAGAATGTCCCACAGCCTGGCGGCCCTGAAGCACAGTGACTTTGGACTCTTCCGTGAGTGCTGAGGCCCTCCCCAGGATTCTGGTGGTAGGGAAACAGCCCTGCAGTAGATTCAGCCTCAGAGCTTGCTTCTTTGCCTCAGGAAAAACATTTCCTTGTGCCCAGTGTTTCCCAGGAGCAGGCAGAGGCAGATGGGCTGACAGGCAGAAGATGACAGCCTCACCAACAAGCTGGAAATGTCAGCTCAGGACACCAACTTAAGCTGGAACGATCCTGTCACTTTTCCTCAAAGAGCTTTTCAAATTAAACTTTGAAATTGTTTGTTACATAATTGTAGATTCACACAACTAATTGTAGATTCACATGCAGAGAGATTCTCATGTGCCCTTTATCAAGTTTTTCTTAATGAAAACATCTTGCAAAACTATAATGCAATATCACAACCAGGATATTGACATTGAAACAACCCCCAGATTTTATTCATATTTCCCATTTTACATCTATTTGTGTGTGTGTGTGTGTGTGTGTATTTAGTGCTAAATAATTTTGTCACCTGCATAGGGCCATGTATTCACCGCTACAGTGAAGATAAGGAATATTTCTATCTCCACAGATTCCCCCTGGTTGTCCTTTTATAACTACACCCACTTTCATCCCACCCCTAACTCCCCTCCCTGGCAACAGCTAATTTATTTTCCATGTCTATATTTTTTCATTTCAAAATGTTATATAAATGGAATCATACAGTCTGCAACCTTTAGAGATTTTACTCAGTATAATTCTCTAAAGATTCGGCAAGTTTGCTGCATGCCCAAATTCACACATGTTGCTGAGTGGTACTACATGGTATGGATGAACCATAGGTCATTCTACCCTTTCCTCATTGAAGGGCATCGGGGTTATTTCCACTACTGTAGCTATTATGAATAAAGCTGATAAAACATTCATGTATTTTTTTATTAGCATAAGTCTTTATTTCTCTAGGATAAATATTCAGGAATACAAATACTGAGTTGTAGGTAAGCCTATGTTTAGTGTTTAAAGAAACTGCCAAACTGTTTTTTATAGTGTTTTCTATAGTGCCTCTACCATTCTGCATCTTTAGCAGCAATGTATGAGTGACTCAGTTTCTCTGCATTTTGTGTTATCACTGTATTTTTTTTACTTTAGCCATTCTGATAGGTGTGGTGATACCTCATTTTGGTCTTAAATTGCATTTCCCCAAAGGCTACGATGTTGACTCTCTTTTCATGGGCTTATTTGTCATCTGTATATCCTCTTCGGTGAAATATCTGTTGTCTATTTTCTAATTAAATTTAATTAGATTTTTTTACTGTTGCATTATACAAGTTCTTTATATTTTCTACATACTAGTTACTTGTTGGGTACATTGTTTGTAAATTTGCAAATATTTACTCCGAGTCTGTAGCTTGTCTTTTCGTTCTCTAAACAGAGTCTTTTGCAGAGCAAAAGTTTTTAATTATGACAAGTTCCAATGTATCAGTAAATCCTTTTATGAATTGTGCTTTTGGTGTCAAGTCTAAAATCTCTTTGCCAAGTCATGGACATTTAAGATTCTGTAGTTGTTCGAAAGTTTTGCAGTTTTACATTTAAGTTTGTGAGATTCAAACAAACACTACAATTTTACAGAGAGAGCTGAATCCAGCCAAATTATAGAACCTAATAAAAAGAGAAATACAACCTCCTACCCTGTCATCTATTCATTCATTACCATGATATAAGTCTACTCTGACCAGGATCACATGCAGTTTATTGGACAGAGAACACAGTAGCTGCCTCTGTTATGTGAACCCAACAGTGATAATAACAAACCTCATCTATGGTCACCTACGGCTGTGTCAGATATGCCATTTCTGATCCTCAGTTTATTACCACCACCTATAATCTCTCCACTTACATAGGAGACAATAAGAAGCAGAAGATTCCAATAAAGTCAATGGGAACATTTGCATTTGTCTAAGTGGAGCAAAGCTGCAGAGAGGACGATACTGAGAATACCACTGGGATGAGCTTAAAGGAGAATGGCTGGAAAGGATCATGTCCAGCCTCCTGGCATTGCCCCAGCCCTTGGCACAATGGCCAGTGGGTGTCCGCCTCCCAACTGGGATTGCTTCCCCACACCAATCTGAAGTTGGTTAAGTCAGAGAAGGGAGGATATTGACATCTTGAAAGGAAACAGAGGCATGAGAAAGAAATCATAACCAATCAAGATGCATAACTTGGAAGACACAGTTCCTCAGACACATTTTTCTGTGCTATTCTTGCAGCCAAGCAGGCAAGCCCATGACAAGGGAGACCATGCCTTTGTCATTAACAGATGTGTGTCAAGGACCTATCTTAACATCTAGCATATAATCAATAAATACATGCTAAATAAAGGAATGGTCTAACTTGTAATTTTAAAAATTTAAGGTTTCATTTCCCCCAGAAACTCATCTGCAGTCCCAGGAAACACCTCCCTCTCTCCCAATACTTTCTTTGGATGAAATTACATGTTTATGTGCCTGCCTTCTCCACTAGACAGTGAGCTATTCAAGGGAAAGATGTCTCACTTATCTTTGTAGCCATAGCATTTAGTACATTGCCCATCACATAGAGATGACCAATAAATAAATGCCAAACAAAAAGAAAACCCTATTATCTGCCTCTGCATCAGTTGTGCTGTTCCCTCTGGAACTATCAGGATCTCTTGTATATCTTGAGTTTTATAACCTGGGCAGGAAAGAACACAGGCACTTCTTGGCAGGCCCAAACACCGGAGTGACAGGAAGCTGTTTCTGCCTTCTAGGGGCGGCCTGATTTATATCGTGGGTGGATGAACCTCTACAATGCTCTCCATCACTCTCAGATAATGGTGGAAAGAAAGAAAGACAAGGCTGACATTTAAAAACTGTTGTACTCTCGGAGCTGCTAATGGGTGAAATGGACAGAAGTGAGAGGTGTAAGTCACCTCTTTTCTCCTCCTGTTTTCTAGACCATAGAGCACACATTTTTTTTTTTTTTTTTTTTAGAAAATGAAAGATAAAGAAAAGGAAACTGAGCCCAATAGGTACCGTCACATATATATTATTTTATTATCAAAGGGCATGGCACCTTTTTAAGCTGTGTAGAGAATGGAACATAAGCTGATTCTTAGATGAGAGTAAATAAAACTGAAGTTAATACACCCCCAGGATGAGGATGTTATCAGCAACAAACTATCACTAAAAGAACTGTGAAACTTGTAACTCATGAAGAAGAAAATTGATGTCAGAGAGAAGGCCTGCAAGAAAAGGCTGATCTGACCTCTATTCCTAGAGACAATCAGAGAAATAGAAAAGTGGGAAACAGAGCATTGGCTAGGAACCCCCACCCCACCCCAGGTAGGCCCAAAGTGTTCTGCTTTCTGTGACAAGCCTGGGCGTGTAGGGGAGGCTCAATGCCTGCCTGATAGCACAGTCCGAGGTTGAGAAAGCCAGCTAGGGGCTGGGAATTGGAACTGAGACCTCTCCAATAAGATGCTCCAAGATCTTCTAGAGAAAAATATTCTGCTTGTCAGCAAAGAAAAACGTAAGAAAGATTGTCTTTCTGTGGAGGTGGAGAAAGGCTTCCAAAGGCCTGATTCACTTGTGTTTTGGATTTAAATTCGCCCTTTGCTTACCCTACTTTTGCAGTCTGCAGGACAGAAGACAGGAAATTAAGTAAAGTCATTTTAGGTGGATGATAGCCTTGGGTATAGGAAAGAAACAAATGAAGACTCCTGTGGAGGTACATGTCTGGAATTCATACACTAAGGATGCCCGATGACAAAGTCTCCCAGAAGATGAGCTTGCAATCCTGAACTGCAAAACGCAGGAGGATATCCATCCATCACTGTGAGTGTGAGTCAGCAGAACACAAAAACAAAAACAACCTAACAGTCTAACCAATCAGACTCCCTAGAACTACTGATTTGCAAATTATTAGACATAAAATATGAATTAAGTGTGTCTAAAATGTTAAAGAAAATAAAAATGGGAAACATGAGAAGGGAATAATATACTACCAATAATATTTCAGGCATGTTTTAAAAGAACACACAGAACCTCTAGAAAAGAAAATATGGTCACGGAAATTGAAAAGTATTGTGGGTAATGTAAAGAACAGTAAATTAGACGGCTTGAGGGATGAATGTAAGGATTTGACAGGAAGAAATTACCAAGAGTGCAGAACAGAGAGTAAAGATACAACATTTGAAAAAGAAGTAGAAGAAAAGAAGGGTAGAATGAGAAAGTCTAGTTTATCTAATTGTTTCAGAAAAAAAAGTACTAGAAGACATGGGGGGAATATTCTTCAAAATGAATAGATGTTGAAATTCACAAATCATCAGATGTAGGCAGTCAATGTGATGGAGAAGAAACCCAGACTCAGGTGCATTGTGGTTAGACTGCTATACATAAAAAATAAAGACAAAAGTCTTAAAGGCAACCTGAGAGAAATGTCAGATTATTAAAAAGGGGTGGCAACTCAACTCACAGTTTTTTCTGTGGAAGCCAGCAGATAAAAGAATAAATGTCCTCAAAGTGCTGAGGGAAAATAACTACTACTATAATGCTTCATATCCAGCAATATTATTATTATTCCAGAGTGAAGGTGAAATGAAAATATTTTAGATGAACAAAAACCTACAGAGGTTATCAGCAACAAACTATCACTAAAAGAACTATGGAACTTATAACTCGTGTAGAAGAAAATTAACTTCAGAGAAAAGGCCTGCAAACCTATAAGTATGTAGGCAAATCTCTGTCAACATTTATTACACAAAACAACAGTAATAGTAGTTAATATTGCCTTGAAAAAAGCAGGGTGGAACTAAAATATCCAAGCAAAATTTTTAAAAATATATGAAGAGAATGAACTGATTTTTGAACAGTGTAATAGATTAGTAACAATATGATTAAACATATATTTTATAAACTCCTTATATAGGTAAAATTTTAAGAGTAATGACTAAAGGAAAAATAGTATGTACATTTTAAAGCAGTAGAAAAAATAAAAATTAATACAAATATTATTTTAATCAAAAATAAAGTAAGAAATGGGGGAAGAATCACAGAAAATCAAATCAAGTACAAAATTGAAATAAGAGTAGAAATGAATCCAAATACATATATGTATGATTTATGTAAATGTATAATTACAGTAAATAAAATAATAAAATTCAAATCTATTGGTAATCACATAGACATACAATTATTCACTCATTTTTCATCCAACAAACTTTTTGTTGAGGGCCTAAATAAGTGATTGGCCTACTCTGATAATGAACAAAAGTCACTAATTATTAAATATTTCCAGATAGGATGGACAAACTAATTTAGCATTATATTATGTAATAGAGACTAATCTAAAAGATACTGACACATGAAGTAAAAGAAAAGGGATGAACCAAAGGTATATAAGGCAACCAAAAAGCAAGTAAAGCTATGATTTCTTTAATGATATCTGACAAAATAGACTTCAAGTAAAAATATTAATATAAGACACATTATTATATAGCAATAAAGAGTTCAACTTAGCAGGCAATTATAGAAATTTTAAAATTGTATGCACTTGGTAATATATCCTCAACATATATAAAACAAAATGGAGAGAATTATAGAAACACATGTACAAGTCCAGAGTAATAGTGGGAGATTTTAATATCACTTTCTTAATAAATTATAAGAATGTGAAAAAATTAAGTATCTAGAAGATTTAAACAGCATAATTTATAAAATGATCTACTAAATATATAAAGAAATCTTATTTCCAAAAGTTAGAAAATACACATTATTCTCAATATATCAGGAACATTTACAAATCTTCACAATACATCAGACCATAAGGAAAGTCCCTCTAAAATACAAAATGGTTTAGCAAACACATAGTTTAGATAATTTCAATGTAATTAAAGTATAAATGAAAATAATTATACACTTGAAAATGTAATATAATTTCTAAATAACTAATGGGTCCAAAAATAAAATATAAGAAAACACTCAGGACCAAAATATTATTTAAATAGTGTCTAAAATTGATATGCATATAAAATTGTGTTCAGAAGCAAAATTCTTCATTCATTAATTCAATCACTTTTTATTATCATCTATGCTTTCTCCAGCCTGTTCAGAGTTAAGATATATTAGTGAGCAAGACAGATAAAAGTTCTCCTTTCATGGAATTTACATTTTAGTTGATGGAGATGGATTATTATCATGGCAAAATATTCATCATGAATATTTTTTATGGGCATTAACGATAGATAGAATGTCTCATTTTCAAAGACCTGCATACTATTCTCTAGTATGTATATGGGAAATATTTTAATTGTTTAAAATATTTGCTGTCAGGCTTTCTAAGAGGTCTATGTCTGCAGAATCCCCTGTTTGAGGCCTCTCCCTGTGGAAGGAGAAGATTCTATCCCCAACTGACATCAGATATTTCCATAAGACTTTTGCTGGTGGAATGTGAGTCAAAATTGCGTATGCAATGTCCAAGCACAATCTTCAAGAACTATTGCACGGATTCTGTGATTGCTGTGTTATTTTGGCCACAGCCTGCCACATCTCAGACTAAAGCTGACCCTGGAATGGAAAGGGTATGGAACAGAGCCACATCCTGTTGCATGGACATGAACATGAACAAAATCTTTGTTGATTTAAACTCCTAGGATTTGTGTGATCATTTTTTTTTCCTGTAGCATAATCTACTGAAAGTTGACAGATACAAGATGTATAAAATTCACTCAGCTATTTCACTATGATACATCTTTATATTACGTCTATGTTCTCCACTTCAAAAATGTTCACGTAACCATCCTGTAAGTGGTGATTTTTGGGGGGTTGCTTCTAGGAAGTTTCTTCTTGTAGTCTCACACATGCTGAAAATGAGGAGGCCTGCAAGGTTGGGTGAGAATCCCAGCTCTGCCAGTTTCTTGCCATGTGCAGTTATGGTTCTTGGCACACAAAAAAAGATAACTTGGCTTCTCCAGCCCCTCAGTTTCTCCACTTGCAAAATTGAAATGGAAATAATAATAATACCCCCCTCAGTGGATTAAAGGATAGACTATACTGTAAAAGCAATTTGAAAATAGTAAGTAAATATGTTCGTGATTGTAGCTTCTTTCTTGAGTTATGCTGCGTAAGCAGAACTCTGTAAATGTGGGATGAATGACCGTGTCTTCTATGTAAATCTTCCTAGGAAATTATGATGCTTTAAACACTTAAGGATGGTGGCTCCACCAAGGCAAAGGACGAAGTTTTTTGAGGAGCCTCCGAGAAGCTGGTTAACCACTGTGAGTCATGCTGCTAGTTGACACTAGGGGATTGGTGGCTTCTGATTAGAATAATATAGGCAAAGCATTTGGACTTACTTCAAGCATGAGTAACAGGAGGAAGCTGGGCTACATCACTCAATAATTCATCAGTGTTTTTCATGAAGAATTTAGGAAAGCACAGAAATTATTTAACTACATTTTCTAATTAGAAACCATAAAATACTCTAGACACATAAAAGTATTAAGGAAAAAAATCAACTAAGGATAAAAGGGTTGCCTTTTTGCGAAATGTTAAGTTATATTACAGTCAAGTTTCCAAGGAAGCATTTTGTTTTTTAACGTATTATAAAAGTGATCAAAATTAATTGTCATGGTTGAGGTATGTTTTATCAGTTTTTAGAGGAGAGAGGTGAAATATCACATTACTTTACTGTGTGTGTGTGTGTGTGTGTTGTGTACAGTGTGTGTGTGAAGGAGCATCATCAATGTCTAGAACAGCCAACAAATTTCTTCTAGCTTTCGGTCTCTCACTCTTCATTCCAAAAAGAGGCCAACAATGTTCCTAGAATGTATTTGGCTAATGCCCCATAAATGTGAGTTTTACATCAACAATCAAACAAAGCGTAAAACCTTAGAGCTCTATGTGTGTGTGTGTGTGTGTGTATGTGATGGCTCATGCCACTGTGGTTCATGTCAAATTATGCCTTTAGCATTTGACTCCTGTTCTCCTGACCACTTGATAAGTGTCCTCCATGCAAGGGAAAAGGCTTTATTTAATAAATGCCTCCTTACTCTCTACATTTTTTTGTCAAAGAGAATTAGTCCCTTTGCCCCAAGTCAACATGTACTTTCATGCCTTCTTACCTTGGCCCATGCAGATCTGTTATACTAATTTCTACTCACTCCTCTCTTTTTAAAAAGTTTTGAAAGTTCTCCATCTCTTGAGAGCTTACTCATTCCTTAAGGCACTGTCCATTGCTGTTGTATCACTGAGTCCTTCTCCTAGTTTAACATGGTACAAGACTGGTCCAAAAACTTTGTTGTTCATACACCCTATCTATCAAAAGGATTCTAGAAATTCTTCCAATAAAAACATATTTATTTACTTCAAATCATGTGCAGCAACAATTATAAATAGGTTGAACAATATTAAATTGCTAACGTTCAACCTTTTGACTTACGAAAAGTGGCCGTTTAATATAATTCAGCTGAATAAGTTATAATGTCCAAAAATATAAATGAAAAAGGATGATATGAAAATTAAATATCATTTTATTTTTCCTAGCACAGAGAACCTTTTTCTTCACTGAAGCATGTTATTAATAATGTTCTGCACACTTAGATGTTAAATGTCTTTCTAATTCTAATGGCTTTATAGTCTTCTTAGCTAATATCTCAGGGCTTACTATGTCCTTGAAGCAAGATTTATCATTAAGAACAGTGGCTCTTAAGCCCATATTTCAAGTAACTGTGCTATTTTCTCATCAGTTCCTTTTTGTATTGCTCTTAGGATGTTCAAGATATGTTTTTAAATTTTTTTATTTCAGCATATTATGGGGGTACAAATGTTTAGGTTACCTACATTGCCCTTGCGCCCCCCCAAGTCACAGCTTCAAGTATATTCATCCCCCAGACAGTGCTCACTGCATCCATTAGGTGTGAATATACCCATGCCTTCTTACTCCCTCCTATCTGCCCAATACTCAATGAATGTGTTTACTATATGTGCATTTAAGTGTTGATCAATTAATACCAGTTTGATGGTGAGTACATGTGGTGCTTGTTTGTCCATTCTTGTGACACTTCCCTTAGTAGAATGGGTTCCAGCACTATCCGGGATAATGCAAGAGGTGCTAGATCACCACTGTTTTTTGTGGCTGAGTAGAACTCCATGGTATCCATGTACCACATTTTATTAATCCACTCATGTATTGATGGGCACTTGGGTTGTTTCTACATCTTTGCAATTGTGAATTGTCCTGAAATAAACATTTTAGTGCAGGTGTCTTTTTGATAAAATGACTTTTTGGGTAGATATTCACTAGTGGGATTACTGGATGGAATGGTAAATCTACTTTTAGTTCTTTGAGGAATCTCATACTGTTTCCCATAGATGTCATACCAATTTGCAGTCCCACCAACAGTGTATAAACATTCCTTTTTCTTGGAATCCACACCAACATCTGCTGTTTTTGGACTTTTTAATAAAAGCCATTCTAATAAGGGAAAGGTGATATCTCATTGTAGCTTTAATTTGCATTTCCTTAATGATTAGTGATGTTGACTTTTTTTTTTCATATGTTCATTGACAATTTGTCCATCTTCTTTTGAAAAGCTTCATTTCATGTCTTTTGCCCACTTTTTAATGGGGTTATTTGTTTTTAATTACTGATTCACTTTAGTTCTATGTAGATTCTGGATATTACCCCTATATTGGATGTATAGCATGTGAATATTTTCTCCCATTCTATAGGTTGTCTATTTGCTCTGTAGATAATTTCCTTAACTGTGCAGAAGCTTTTTAGTTTAACAAAATCACTTTCATTTATTTTTGTTGTTGATATAATTGCCATTGGGGTCTTAGTCATAAGTTCTTTGCCTAGGTTGATATCTAGAAGGGTTTTTCCTACATTTAACTCAAGAATTCTTATGGTTTCATGCTTTATATATAAGTCTTTTATCCATCATGAAATAATTTTTGTGAGTGGTGAGAGATAGGGGTCCTGGCTGTGGCTCTCCAGATTTCCCAGCACCATTTATCGAATCGGGCTTAATTTCCTAGTGTGCATTGTTGTCTGCTTTGTTGAAGATCAGTTGGCTGTTGGTAGATGGTATCATATCTGGGTTCTCTATTATGTTCCATTGGTCTATGTCTCTATTTTTGTACCAATACTGTGCTGTTTTGGTTGCTATAGCCTTTCAGTATTGTTTGAAGTTTGATAATATGATGCCTTCATATATATTGTTTTGCTTAGGATTGCTTTGGCTACTTGGCCTCTTTTCTGATTCCAAACAAAGAGTAGAGTTAATTTTTCTAGATCTTTAAAATACGATGTTGGCATTTTTATGGGGATTGCATTGAACATATAAATCACTTTGGTTAATATGGATATTTTAACAATGTTGATTCTACCAATCAATGAGCATGATGTACCGTGTTTCTCCAAAAATAAGACCTACCCATAAAATAAGCCCTAGCGGGATTTCTAAGCATTTGTGCAATATAAGCCCTACCCAGAAAATAAGACCTAGTGATGGGCATGGCTATGCAGCATATCTGCACAACCCATGCAAGCAGCCCTTCTCATTTGCCCCATCATGACAGCTACTATCCCAGAGGTGACTAGAAAGGTGCGGTCATCCCCACCAACAAGGTCGGCTCCCCCTGTCAGGTCCTGGCCATCCTGTGCATGCTGCAAGCTGAGGCTTTGAGGGAAAAATAACACATCCTTGAAAAATAAGCCTTCAGGTGTCTTCCTGAGGAAAAATAAATATGAGATCCTGTCTTATTTTCAGGGAAACATGGTATTTTTCCATTGTTTTGTGTCCTCTGTGATTTCTTTCCTCAGTGTCTTATAGTTCTCCTCATAGAGATCTTTCACCTCCTTGGTGAAGTATATTCCTAGCTGTTTTATTTTCTTGGTAGTTATTGTGGATGATATTGAGTCTTTGCTTTGACTCTCGGTTTGACTGTTACTGGTATATACATATAATTGAAATGCTACTGATTGATGTACATTGATTTTGTAAGCTGAGACTTTGATGAATTTATTTATCATTTCCAGGAGTCTCTTGGTGAGTCTTTGGGATTTTCTAGATACAGGATCATGGCATCAGAGAAAAGTGATTGTTTGACCTCCTTTTTCCCAATTTAGATACCTCTTATTTCTTTTTCTTGCCTGATTTCTCTGGCTAGGAATTTCAGCACCATGTTGAATAGAAGTGGTGACAGTGGGCACCTTTGTCCTGTTTCAATTCTTAGGGGGAATGTTTTCAACTTTTCCCCATTCAGCATCATGTTGGCTGTGGGTTTGTCATATATGGCTTTTATAATTTTAAGGTATATTCCTTCCATCTAGTTTGTTGAGGGATTTTAATCATAAAAGGGTGCTTAATTTTGTCAATTGCTTTTTCCATAGCTATTAAGATGATAATATGGTCTTTGTTTTTGCTTTTGTTCATATGGTGAATCACATTTATTGACTTATGTATGTTGAACTGTCCTTGCACTTTTGGGATGAAGCCCATTTTTTCATGGTGAATTATTTTTTTTTATACGTCATGTTGAATTTGGTTTGCTAGTATTTTCTTGGGAATTTTTGCATCAATATTCATGAGGGATATTGGTCTGTAGTGTTCTTTTTCTTTTTCTTTTTTTTTGGTGTGTCCTTTCCTGGCTTTGATATCAAGGTAATACTGGCTTCATAGAATAAGTTGGGGAGAATTGTCTCTTTCTCTATGCTATGAAATAATTTTTGTAGTATGGGTCCCAACTTTTCTTTGTTGGTCTGATAGAATTTGGCTGTGAATCCATCTGGTCTAGATCTTTGTTTGTTGGAAGAATTTTTTATTACTGCTTCAATATCATTGTTTGTTACTGGTCTGTTCAGGAGTTCTATTTCTTCCTGATTGAGTCTAGGGAGGTTGTGTGTTTCCAGGAATTTGTCCATTTTTTTTTATGTTTTCTAGTTTATTTGCATAGAAATTTTCATAGTATTCATGGGTGATGTTTTGCATTTTTGTGATATCAGTTGTAATGTCTCCATTTTCACTTCTGATTTAGCTTATTTGAGTCCTTCCTCTTCTATTCCTGGTTAATCTAGCAAGTGGTCTATTGATTTGGTTTATCTTTTGAAAAAATCAGCTTTTCATTTTGTCAATCTTCTGTGTTTTTTGTTTGCTTTCCATTTAATTTAGATCTGCTCTGACCTTTGTTATTTCTTTTCTTTGACTGGCTTTGGGCTAGGTTTGCTCTCTCTTTTCTAGTTCCTTGAGATGAGACGTTAGGTTGTTGATCTGTGATCTTTCTGTCATTTTGATGTAGGCATTTAAGGATATTAATTTTGGACTGAAGAATACTTTTACTAAGTTCCATAGATTTTGGTAGCTTGTGTCCTTTCTGTCATTCAGTTCAAAGCATCTTTTGATTTCTGTCTTAATTTCATTGTTGACTCAATAATCATTGATCAGCAGATTGTTTAATTTCCATGACTTTGTGTAGGTTTGAGTTTTTCTCTTGTGATTCATTTCTGGTTTTATTCCACATGGTCTGAGAAGATACATGGTATGATTTCTATTTTTTTGAATTTGTTGAGGTCAGCTTTGTGACTTATGGTATGATCAATCTTGGAAGATGTTTCATGTGCTGCTGAGAAGAATGTATATTCAGTGGTTGTTGGTTAGGATGTTCTGCAAATGTCTGTTAGGTCCATTTGATTTAGATTCTGGTTTAGGCTCAGTGTTTCTTTATTTATTTTCTGCTTTGATGATTTATCCAGCTCTGACTGTGGGGTGTGAAGTCCCTAGCAATCACAGTACTGCTATTTTTTTCTTTGATTAACTCTAGTAAAGTTTGCTTTATGTATCTGAGAGCTGCTATGTTGGATGCATATATATATAGGATTGTTAGGTCTTCTTGTTGAATTGCTCCCTTTACCATTATTTAATGACCCTCTTCTCTTCTTTTACCTTTGCTGATTTAAAGTCAATTTTATCTGATAAGAGAATGGCTATGCCTGCTTTCTTTTGGTTTCCATTTGTGTGGAAAATTATTTTCCATCCTTTCACATTGAGTCTGTGTGTGTCCTTTTGGTTTAGATGTGTTTCCAGGAGACAGTAGATAATTGGGTTGTGGTTTTTTTTTTCCCATCCATTCAGCAAGCTTATGTCTTTTGAGTGGCAAATTTAAACTGTTAACATTAAGACATAAAATTTATGTGTGGGATACTGTTCTGTTCATCATCTTTGGCAGTACCCATTCCTTCTTCTCTATCTGAAGCCCTTCCATCTCTCTGGGATGATATGGCAACTGATGTCTCTAGTTAGTTATCTTCCTCAACTCTGACTTTTATCCTTTATTCTGTTAATGTGATGTATCACAATTATTGATTTGCATATGTTGAACCATCTTTATGTCCAAGCGATAAGTCCCACTTGATCATGCTGTACGATTCTTTTAATGTGCTGTTGAATTCAGTTTGCTAGTATTTTTTGAGAATTTCTGCATCTATGTTCATTAGGAATGTTGGCCTATAAATTTCTTTTCTTACTGTGTTCTTGTTTGGTTTTGGTGTCAGCATTATGCTAGCCTCATAAAATGAGTTTGGAAGTGTTTCTTCCTCTTAAATTTTTGGAAGAATTTAATAAGTATTGGAATTAATTCTTCTTTAAATGTTTGGTAGAGTTCACCAGTGAAGCCATAAAATCCTAGGCTTTTCTTTAATGATCTCTTTGATGGAAGATTTGTTTTAAATTACCAATTCAATTTTCTTACATGCTATTGGTATGTTCAGATTTTCTATTTCTTCATGATCTAGTCTTGGTATGTTGTATGTTTCTTGGAATTTATTCTTTTTTTCTGGATCATCCAATTTGTTGGAATATAATTGTTCATAGTAGTCTGTAATGATTCTTTGTATTTCCAGGATATCAGTTGTAATGTCTCCTTTTTTGTTTCTGATTTTATTTAATTTTCTTCACTCTTTTTGTCTTAGTTGGTCTAGCTGAAGATTTGTCATTTTTTTCATCTTTAAAAAAAAACAACTCTTAGTTATACTGATCTTTCAATTATTTTTATAGTATCTATTTTCTTTATTTCTGCTCTGATCTTTGTTATTTTCTGTCCTTCTTCTAAATTTGAGTGTAATCTGTTCTTTTAGTTCCTTAAGGTGGAATTTTTTTGAGATCTTTCTTCTTTTTTTAATGTTGGCATTTATCTCTATAAAATTCTCTCTTAGAACTGGTTTTGCTGCTTCCCATAAGTTTTATGTATATTGTGTTTCCTTGTCATTTGTCTTCAATTTCTTCTTTGATGTATTGGTTGGGAGCAGGTTATTTAATTTCCTTGTATTTGTGAATTTTCGAATTATCCTCCTGTCATTGATTTCTAGTTTCATGTCACTATGGTTGGGTAAGATAGTTGATATGATTTTCATCTTCTTAAAATTGTTAAGATTTATTCTGTGGACTAACACATGATTTATCCTATTAAATGTTCTGTGTGTGCTTGAGAAGAATGTGTATTTTTATGCTGTTGAATGAAAAGTTCTGTATATGTCTTTTAGGGCCATTTGTTCCAAAGTGTAGTCTAATGTTTTCTTATTGATTTTCTGTCT
Organism: Mirza zaza; assembly: GCA_008750895.1. Taxonomy (NCBI): domain Eukaryota; kingdom Metazoa; phylum Chordata; class Mammalia; order Primates; family Cheirogaleidae; genus Mirza; species Mirza zaza. The sequence goes on from VSMD01070617.1 coordinate 65,193, forward strand.
AGATCAGTGGTCCCCAACTTTTTTGGCACAAGGGATTGTTTTCATGGAAGACAATTTTTCCATGGACCAGGGCGGGGGGGGGGGGAGATGGCTTCAGGATGATTTAAAGGAATTACATTTATTGTGTAGTTTATTTCTATTATTATTACATTGTAATATATAATGAAATAATTGTACTACTCACCATAGGTTGGGGACTCCTGATCTAGATGATCTATCCATTGTTGAAAGTGGGGCATTGAGGTTCCCTACCATTATTGTGTTGTTGTCTATCTCTCTTTTCAAATCTATTAATATTTGCATTATATATTTAGGTCCTTCAATTTTAGGCACTTATGTATTAACAATCATTATATCCTCTTGATGAATTGATCCCTTTATGACCATAAAATAACCTCTTTTGTCTCTTTTCACATTTTTGGCATAAGATGTATTTTGTCTGTTATAAGGATAGCTATCTAGCTCTCCTCTCCTTGTTTTCATTTGTGTGGTATAGTTTTTATGTTCCTTAACTATCAACCTGAGTCCTTAATACTGAAGTGAGTCACTCATTGGCAGCATATATTTGGGTTTTTAAAAAATCTATTCAGTCACTCCATCTTTTGTTTGGAGAATTTAATTTATTTACAATCAAAGTAAATGATAGATAAGATATACTTCAAGGCATTATTATACATAAGGACTCACTATTACCATTTTGTTAATTGTTTTTGCCTATAGATCTTTTGTTCCTTTTTCCCCTTAATTGCTGTCTTCCTTTGTGATTTGATGATTTTCTGTAGTGGTATGCTTTGACTTCTTTCTTTTTGTCTTTAATATATTTACTATAGGTTTTTGTTTTATGGTTACCACAGGCTTATATAAAACATCTGATAATTGTAACAGGCTACTTTAAACTGATAACAACTTAATTTTGATCGCATATACAAACTACATACTTTTACTTCCCCTCCCATATTTTATGTTTTTGATGTCATAATTTACACCTTTTTATATTGTATATCCTTTAACAAATTATTGTAGCTATAGTTATTTTTAATAGTTTTACCTTTTAATCTTTATACTGGAGATATAAGCGATTTACACACCACCATTACGGTATTCTGAATTTGACTATATACTTACTAACATTGTTTTTTTCTTAAACCCAAGGGGTCATACTATGCATCCCACTATGAAAACTATTAATTGAATAGAAATTACAAGCTTCACAGTCAGACAGATCCAAGTTCAAAACTACACACTCACCAACTGGATGACTTGATTAACTTCAATTTTCTGAGTTTCAATTTCCTCCTCAGTAAACTAGAGATAATACTTGTGTGGTAGACCCTTTTGGGGAATCTTGTTCAACTCTCCTCCTCTGACCCAACAACTACTTTTTCTGCCCACTCAGGGGGAAGAAATGTTTGTTCCAAATGAGCGTTTTCCTCCCTGGCTAATGTTGGGCTATATAAGATTTGCTTTCTCTGGAATTTAGAATTGGGACATTGCATTGAGAAACCAGGTAGTTGGGTGTGGTGCCTAACTGAAAGTTGAGGTTGTTCGTGTCTGAGCTAAGAGGTCATTTATTTGCCATGTGCATTGAGAAACACAAAAAGCAGGTTTGCAGAGTGAGATAAATGAAGTAGATGCTCAAAGTACAGAAGAGGCAAGAGTTATGATTGAATGAGCTCTCTAAGCCACCTTAAAGGACAATTCTATGTCTCTCTTACCTAAACACTTGCCTACTTAGCTTGTGAAGAGAAAATGATAATTTCTATAAATGGATTTACTAGATAAGTGTCAGAAATGAAAGACTTGAAAAGCTTTTATAGAAAGAGGCAAAAAGTACAAAATGATATTTTGGCTCTGTCCAAAATCTCATCATAAGGTACTTCCTCTATGAGACTATAATTACACCAGGGTTTACCCTGAGTTGCAGTGAATCATTAAAAAAGCAATTATTGCCAGCAGCCCTTGTTCTCTGGCTGAGAGTTGAATGGGAAATTTAATAGTATTATCAGAATTTTTTTCCCCTACCAAACTAATTCTAAGAAATGATGTAAATTGAATGTGTGTTTATTTTTTTTAAGGCAAGCTTATCTTAATTGAGTTTTTCATAATTGTGTTCCACTGGTTACATATGAAATGGAAAAGGGGGGTGTAGAGAAGTGAGCACTTGAGTGTCTAAATTATTTATTTCTCTGTACTTCATTTCAGGCTTTTTCTTGAATCATTTGAGATACCTTTTAGCACTAAGAACTGGGCATTTCACAGAAGGGTTGCATAGGTTCTAGTATTGATTGGTACCAAGATAGATATACAATTTGGAATAATGACCAGAGAGCTCTGTGTGACTCTGATACGTGTAGGAATCTCTCACCATATTAGTAACATCTGAAGAAATGGTTGAGAGTATCAAGGATAACACCATTTATCAATCATGAATTATGTACTATAGTAATACTGAGAGCATCACTTACATTACTATTTAACCCTTACACCACGCATAGTATCATCATCAATTTAGAGATGAAGAAGGCAGGGGGGAGGTAATTAAGTTTTTCAAAGCCACACCATTAGTTGATGTAGTGAGGGCCCAGCCTGGGCCTTGTCTGCCATGAAGGCCAGGATCTTAAACACCCTGCTCTACTGCTTTTTAGCTGTATTGTATTTATTGAGTGAACATTTCTGGTACCTGACTGAGTCATACTATTTGTGAGGATAATAAATGTTTAAATTGGAAGACCATTAATAATGATTTCTATAAATTCTCCCTTTTATAGTCATTCCTTCTTAATAAACAGTGTTCAATGAGTTATTAATTTGGGTTAAAATATTTTAATAGTTAAAAATTCCATTATGTTACATGAATATTCAATGACACCACTGATAAGAGTACCTTTCAGGACTTCTTCATTTAGAAGCGACAGAAATCCATTTTTAACAGAAGAAATGAAAAAGGGAATTAACTGGAAAGATAGTGGATTGGTTCATATTATTATGGGGGAGCCACAAGAACCAATAAAGTTCTGAAGACATCAGAGACCAAAATTGCTAACTCTATATTGGACTTACCTTGTCTCTTCTTCTCCCTTGATTTTGTCTTCCTCCAAAACATATAATGGCCACCAAATTGTTCAGGAATTTATTATTGAAGCTCCAAGATTCTTGAGAACAGAGGCAACCTCTACTCAATGGTTGCAGCAGAAAAATCCCAAATAAAGATACAGACTGGCATTGAAACAATCCGAGGGGATTGAACGATTTGAGAGGCCTACACTTGGATTTTCCCATGGCTGTGGTGGCCAAAGGAAATGATTTCTAATAACTGGAAGAAAGGGGACTTGTGTACTGTGTGTAGTCTTTAATTTTACAACATATTTGCAAAAGCTTTTAAGCATTCATAAAATTCCAAAAATACTTCCGCCTAATACAAAAATACTTCCACCTAATGCAGCTACCTATATAATCACTGCTTCCAAATTTCTGTCCAGATATCATTTTCATCTCTAAATCCAGGGTTTTTAAATGTAATACCTTCCTCTCTCTGAGGTCTAGTCGAGGGTTAGAAAGTGATTCCATAATCTTTGCGCTAATGATAATTATTTGGTTCCTATAATAGACAGTCCTAGGGTAAAATATTAGTTAACATAAATATCTCATGGAGAAAAGGGAGAAGGAGGAGGAGATATGTGTCGTCCCCTGGCCAGATGTACAATACATCAATGGAAAGGGATGGAAATGTACATCCATTTGCTGTCTTGCTTATTAACAATAGACTGAGCTCCTTGTTCAATCAATATAATTGCCACAGAATCCGCCTCCTGGATGAATTCACTTACCTGGTATCATCCTGGGCCATTCCTAAGAGGTGCAGTGTAGTGAGAATAAATCTCATTCTGTGGCTGAACTTTTACTTAATATGCTTGGATGAGCCTGGGGACTGTCTTAGGGAATGTGCAATCCAGACCTCTTTTTATGATGTTTGGTGTTTTTCTAGCCATAAGTATTCTTTAAAATCCTAGTCAGCTGACAGTTTCATTTCCTAAGGACAGCAGGACTGATGGCAGAAACCATGTCTTTGAATCAGGATCCTACCCTTTTGATTGCTTAGGAATAGGCCCGGCATTCTGACCATCCTTCTTGGCCTCAGATGAATGGTTTCTGCCTTCACTCTTACCTCAGAGAAAAGTGAGAGACAAGATAGGCTGATAAGGCAAGGCTAACTCTCTTCCCTCCCCACAAGTGCATCCGCGTTGCTTACGCTCTAGGGAATACTTTCCTTTGTTAGGCAGGGGGAATTTGATCTTCCACATTTCCCACTTCCCTGTCTTTGTGCATTCTAACTATATTGGGGGTAGAAAACTTAGTTTTCCAATTCTGCAGAGCACTTCACTGCCTAACCTTTACAGTTTAGTATTGCCAAGGCCATCTGGAAAGGGCTTCTTATACACAGGTGCATATAATTTCCTTTTTGCTTTCAGATAGATCAGTTTGTCTCCTTGTTGTGGAAGTTTACTAAAGTTTACTGAAAAATAAAGAACAGAGCCTACAATCCAATACCTTTCCATTCTTCTACCAGGTCACTAACATTCTGGCATTATTGGGCACAAGGTTAAAATTCCAAGACTACAAGACATCTGCCATCAGATGCTGTGCACCTTGCAACACAATATTTCCAACCTCTGGCTTGAGGATGGTGGGGGGAGTGTAGAGAGGGCAATGACAGTCCCTTATCCCATCTTGACAAAATCAGCTTCACATTTCAGTTTCCAAAACTTTCATCTCCACTTTGAGTACCAATTCTCATTAATAGTCAGGGTTCTTTCATTTGAGATGTCAAAAACTCAACTTGATCTAATTTAAACAAGCAAGCAAACAGATAAACAAACCCTTATTTTAAGAGTATTGACTAAAGAATTCCAGGTATATTAGGGACAGGAACAAGGGACTTGATGTTGCTGGGTATCCTTCTGTCTGGCTGTTATCACTACTTTTCTCTACAGATCATCTTTAATCTCATGGATTTATCTATGTGACAGTAAATATGCTATCAGGTGGAGTCACATTCTTAATGCATGTAAGGCAGAAAAAAATCTTCTTTATTCTTAGTTCCAGCAGACGATTCCCAGAGAGATTTCCGTTTGTACAGTTTGGGGTTTGTGGACATTCCTGAATCAATTGTGTGGTCCAGGGGAGGCTTTATTGCCATTGGCCAGGTCTCAGTCACAAACTCATGCTTGCAACCAGAATGGCGTAGTCTTTAAGCAGAAGAGGTAGAAGAAGAGAGCTAGGCAAATAAAGATAATAGTAGAAATAATTGTGATTCACTATGAGACTTGGTGTAATGCAGTTATGTAGGGACTGCCCTAGGAGAACAGAGGAAATAGTGGGGAAAACTTAATATTTTGCTTCTCACCTTGACTAGGAAATGCTTGAGGTCAGGGACTGAGTCACATTTGCCTTTGTGCTCACATAACTTATCGCAGAGAGTACCTTATGGCAGATATTTAAAAAATAATAAATGTGAAAAGAAGCAGGCAGGCAGGAAGCAAGGAATGAGATCCCATTCTGAAAACTGTTTAGATTTCCCTTAGGAAGCCTTATCCTGGTACAGGGGATAAACGGATGGACTCAAATCATTGGTCAGCAGAATCTGCAACGGGAGGAGGAAAAGGGAGCAAAGCATCCGATTCAAATCATAGAGTTTTAATAATTTCATTTAATACCAGGTGTGCTTGGGCTGTTTTTCAGCATCCAGTGACTGTGGCATGCCACACACAAGATCCTCTCTGAAATCATCTTGCAGTGCACTTGTAGTTTGACAAATACCAGCCTTGTTTTTTTCGCAGTTGCCACTTGTGTCTAAGCAATTTAAAAATTGAAGAGCAATCTGGCAGCCATTTCATGCCTCCAGTGATGTGGGCTTTACCCCATTATTTGCAGTTTCTCCAAATTTCAAGACGTGCTGATGGGGTAGACGTTCAAACAGGTAAAGTTGTGACCATCGTGTAGATTGAGCAGAATTACTATAACCTCTGTGAAGAAAGCTATGCCCTATTTGTAAATAGTTAATTAATTGGTGAGTATAAAGTGAGACCACCATTCTTGTCATGGAAGAGGATAAATGCTCTTTCTTCCTCTAACACGTCACCATTGGAGAATGATGGAGAGAAGTATCTTGCCTCATACATGTACACCCACATTTATTCCTTTACTCAAATGCATTCAATGACACTTCCAACATACATTGTTCTTTTCCAGGCAGGGTAAATGTATTCTCTTTAATAACAGGGGCTATGGACTATCATCAGTGTATCCTCAATGCCTGTCATGTAGTAAGAGGTCACGAACAAAACGATTTTTTGATAAAAAGGTATAAGAGTTAGTTGGTAAATGAATGTAACATACAACATAGTGCTATAAACACAGAGAGGAATAAAACTAGTTTCCTACTCTCAAGAATTTGTTCTAGAGACAGAGAACAAACAACTGCCCACAGTCCCACGGGTTGGGTGTTGAAGGTTGTGGAGGGAGGTGTACAGGGTGCTGGGGTTGCACAGAGAAGAAAGCCTTTATATCTGCAAAAAGTTGGCAAAGATTTCATAAAGAAAATGACATTTTGAGAGATTACAAAACAACCCTTCACATGGTAGACATTTAATAAATATTTGTTGACTACATAAACAAGCATTGCAAGTTGAGCATAAACTTTCTGGAAAAAGAAGTGGAGAAAGAAAAGGCATTTTAGGTGTAAGAGAATGGAACGTTCAAAGGCTTGGAGGCACGAATGCTCCTGGCCTCACTGGGGAAAAGGGCCACCTCTGCAGGCACCCACTCTGAGGCAGCAGTGACCTTTCCACCGCTAGACCTAAAGGGCATGTTTCTGTGCACTCCTTGGGACCTTGGATGCTGTCGACCACCCCTGTACCATGGAACTCTCACTTCCCTTGGCTCGTCCACTGCGAGCCTTCCGTGTTTCACTCCCACTGCCTTGGCGACTGCGGCTCCTTCTTCTCCTAGGGACCCTTATTCTCTCTTCTTCCTGAAACTATTAGAATTCCTTAGGGCTGTTCTCTTCACACACATTCCCTGGATCACTTTGGCCACTTCCTTAACTTCAACCATCATCTCAAAACAAATAATCCTGAGATGTACGTTTCATATTTAGAGTCCTTTCCCGATATTTAAACATTTAAATCCATTTCCGTATTGATCATTTACCTACCTGTTGTTAAAAATGTCTGAATGATGCTGAGCCCTTACTTCATTATAGACACAAGGGAGGCAGGGAAGCAGCCCACGGTGATGACTGACTCCGCAGGAGCACATGAGATCACGCAGTGAGAGCAAGCATGGATGGAGAAGAGTAGAGAACGGGAGAGGGAGAAGAGTAGAGAACGGGTGAGGGAGAAGAGGAAAGGGGAAGAGAGAAAAGGGGAGGAGAGGACACGAAACCCAGAGATCATGACCAGAGCAGCCAGATGATGAGCTATCGGCCACGAAGTCTGAGAGCCATCAGAGAGAGACAGGAAGACAACAGGGAAGCGTGGTTCAGGCAACTAGAAAGGAAAGGGTATTTCACCAATCGGGGCAGATAAGAGGGCGTGAGCTTTCGTCAGTGTGATGAGGCACACACTAGGTCGTGTTCACTTGAGGAAAGAGTGGGCGGTTGCCAAGTGAAGACCAAAGGCACAGGTAACGTTTGGAGCAGGCAGATGGGGAAGGGAAGGTGAGCTGCACCAGTGCATGGAAGGACAAGGGGGTGGCTGTCCTTTGGGTGCCCAAACACACTGTGGATGCCCACATGGACTTTGCATTTCCTCTTCCAGCCTTCTTTGAGAACTGCCCACCAACATCAGAAATCTGAGAAGTACCCTGGGGTCCCTGTTCTCACTCACGTCCAGTTACTAAGAGAGTCCCTTAGGGAAGCAGCATTACATAATGGTGTCTGAGGCAGAGGAAAAAGAGTTTTGATTGGGGTTCAAGTCCTGGCCATGCCACTTACTAACTCTGTGGCCTTGGGCACCTGCTTGAACCTGCCTGAGTCTCAGTCTGTCTTCCTCTTAGAACAAAGCTAAAAATACCTATCTTGAGGTCTAGGGATAATTACAACTGACAATTGGAAGGCAGTAAACCAAGTAATAGGGAGTTAATTTGATGTTCTTATTTCCTTGCTTTCCGCTTCTTTACCCTTCCAGGCTACCCTGCTAACTTCCTTCCAGAGCCACCACTACTACTGATTTTGGACTCACCTTAGGCCCAAAGAGGTCAAGTAATTTGCACAAGGTCACATAGCCAGTAGGGAATGGACCACAGATCAGACAGTTTGCTCTGTCAACTCAAGATGCCGTTGGGTACCATTTTTCCCAATGCAGGCGGTGGCTTGTGGTAGGGTCAGAGGGGTGGCCCCACATAAGAGCACTCTGGCTGCTCCTCCACCAACTAGGTGCAGGACTCTAAGGACTTATGGCTTCCTAACTTGCCTCTGAGTTCTTCCTAAAAGAGATTAAAAAGATAAAACATTTAAAATTTGAAGCAGGTAGAACATCAACTGTTTTCTCTGGAGTTTCAGGAGCCTTACATTCTGCACATAATGTATACTTCATTATTAAAATCAAACATGTTGATCATTCTGTGTGCACTTCCTCAAGTGTCAAATGCATCTTGAGTATTACTCACACCCTGTGACTGTTACTGATGCAGCTGCATAGACACTAGAAGAAATTGGGTCTTTTTCCTGCATAAGTCGTGTTTGTTCACTTGCTCCTGCCTTCCATCACTTCCCCCTATGGGACTGGTGCTGAGCACAGCACCCAGAAAGGAATGTGATCAAAGTTCATCCCCATCTGATGCTCATCTTTGCCTAGTCCAGTCTCTACTTCAGCCACGACACTGCCTCTATCTTCAAAACCAGCGCATGGGAGAGGATTTCTGACAGCGTTTTGTAACGTCCAAGCAAAACAGAGACAATGTCCTTAAAAATGTTGTCCCTCTTGAAGTCACTTAGTTAACAGTGCTGAGATAGGCTTTTGATCTTGAGCCTGTATCTTTGTTGCTGGAGGCAGAAAGAGAACAAGAGAATGGGGGCTCCAGAACAGAGGAGGCTGAGATGTGAGACTGTGCTGCATAATATCTAAAGACAACTAGTCCTTTTTCTTTCTCCTTCTCTCTTTACCCACTCTCTCCTTCATCTCCCATTTCCCCTTCTCTTCTCCCTTCATTTCCTCTTTCTCTTTCTTCTTTTTGTCTCTCTGTGATGTCATCACCACCATCATCACTATCATCATCCTCATCTTTGTCATCATAAGAAAAAGCATACACTGGGTATCTGCTCTAATAATTTATTCACTGTGTCTCTTCCTCTACTAGTTTAGCAAGTTTCTTGAGGATAGAGGTCAAACCTGTCTCATCAGCCTTATATTCCTTGCACACATAACAGAAACTGAATGAACATGTTAAATGACTTTACAAATGGACTTTTGAAAGTCAATTAGATTAAAACAATTGTGATAACTGAATTAACCTCTGTAAGCTGCTCTTTGTGTCAGAGCCTGATTATACCCCCATGGAGGAGCAGGCTCTGTTTAGGGTAAAGCAGCTAGACATTAGAATGGGTGTTTTCCCCCTGAATCTAGCTCTTCCTTCACTTCTGCTCTGACTGGGGATAAATTTTCCATCTTCCTCTTTTTTTAAAAAATATGGAACTGATGAGATGATTGCATAAAGTAATTAATTTTTTGGCATGTAGTTGTTTTTCCATCCAAGTGATTTCTTTTTGCCAGGCATAATGATACGTTTCCCTTGAATTGACAGTTACACCTGTCATCTTTTCTGTAGATGCCACCAGAAAGCTCAGGTCTGAAACTCACGATTCATTGGACTCTGTTTCTATTACTACTCCGTTACCTGCTAGCATTCATTTTCCTCTCATTTTAGTAGATTTATTGTAGCTACAATGTTTACTATAAGCAGCTTCATGCTGCTTTTGTAAGTGGGCATTGTACGAGATAGTGTGTGTGAATGTGAGTGCTCATGATTAGTAATTAATCCTTATTACTAGCTAATCCCTATTTTAATATTATACAACCTGACCAAAAGCCAGAGTGTCACCATCACTTCATCCTTTCCACGACAGGAGGAGTGGGCTGGGAATGGAGACTGTGGTTGTGCAAAGCCCACAGCATGAGCCAGAAAGCATGGCTCTGGCCCTTCGAGGCAAGGAGTCTCGGATGGCAAGACCACTCCTTCAGCCAAGCTGGACTTCGGTTGGATTCTCCTCCCATTTTTCCAGTTCCTATTTTTCTAGTTGCTGTTTACCACACCAACTCTAGCTCAGCTTGGCTCATGGTGTCCTCTGTCCTGACATATAGCAATGGACTTTGGTTTGGCCCCTGAACTTTGGTTTTACTTCCAGGATTAGAATTAACCGTTGGCATCTGGTGTGGACCCTGTGATAAGTGCAGTATTATCACTCTTCATGCCATGATTTCATTGCAGAAGGTCATAAGTGGTAACCGTCAATCTGTGTGGCCCAGGCAGGAGCAAGGAATAGGCAGATGGAGCAAAGAAATCCACTGGTGTGACTCAGTCACTCAGCCCCACACATCCCAGGGGGCCAGGAGCTGTAGCAGCAAGAGCCTGGTACGTCACAGGATGCTACCAGTCACACAGAGCCAAGGCACACCAGAAACTTGAAAGTGAAATGAGAAAATTGGAAAATCTCTGTGACTGAGCCAGACAAAGGCAGATTCAGGGGGATGGGTCGAAAAACAAAAATTGGTATCAACTACAGAAAAGCGGAGTCAAAGACTTTGTTAACCACTGCAGGCTGGGCTTTGACTGTTGTGCGCCCCCTCTTGGGCCAGTCAACTGGGGATGACACTCTTGTGTTGCTGCCTGGTAGACAACATGCGTGACTTCTGTGTTAGATCATAACATAAAGAACCCCCAGACCTATTCTGGCGGGTGAGCATGCAATTGTAAGGGCATTCTTCATTTTTTGGTTAGTAGCCACTTACACTTAAAGGCATATATTTGTGTCAAAGGAATCCAAGTAGGTAGCATTTCAGATCTTTTTTTGACTAGTGCAGACTATAAATCATTATACAGGCACAGACACAGAGATAACACCAAAATCTCACTTGGCTTAAGATATATACTTCCTCTTTTCTCTTGGTCTCTCTGCCCCTACCCCACCCCACCTTCTTTCCTCTCTGTGTAGTTACATATTAGAATAATTGGATTATTCAGTAATCATATTTCTGATACTGCAAAATATTTGTTTTCTTAAATATTTTCATAGTGCAACATTGTTTCTTTTTAAGATGGGGATTCTGCTGTCTTATGATGCTGCCCCATTCGAGGTAAGAGTTGTCTTTTGTTTCAACTAGTTCATGTGAGCTGAGAAAAGGGCAAAGGATTAGGCTGCCCTGAAACCTCCAGGAGGTTATTGGTTCTATGCAGGGTGGTGACTGGAGCCATCTCCAAGCAATGGATGTACTTGTGTCAAGTGACCTTGGTCAGTCACTTTATCTTTCTGACCTTGGGTTTTCAAGAACTCTGATAAAATAGTGATAATATTGCCTCCTTAGTAGGTTCAGGGAGGATTAAATGAGATATGCATATGTAAAATGCACATGAGATTGGATATGTAAAATGAGATGGCATATGTAAAATGCACATATGCAATGCCTGGTTCACTAGAAACAAAAGGTAGTTATTATTTTTAGATTATTGAGATTACCTGTGTGTTTGGGTAACAGCGACAAATTATGTGTGTCTGGAGGGTGGCATATTAAACCAATGCACTATGGTACAAGATAAAGACTTGAATGTTAGATTTTTTAAAATTGGTTTTCTTTTATTCACAATGTATGTTATATTTTCTTCTGCTGTATCTCTCTCCTTCCCATTTATGTTAGTTAAAATAATTCTTGATCTCACAATGATGCCAAAGGTTTGTTTCCCTATGGAGCCCAACATGAAGGAAAGAGCTTGCTATGCACCAGGCTCTAAAGTAGTCCCTTTCATCCAAGATATACTGCCTACCTGTCTTCGTCTGTTCAGGCTGCTATAACAAAAAGCCATGAACTAGGTAGCTTATAAACAGGAGAAATTTGTTTCTCACAGTTCTAGAGGCTGGATATCCATCCGAGATCAAGTTGCTGGCAGATTCAGTGCCTGGTGAGGGCCACTTCCTGATTTATGAATGACACCGTCTCACTGTGTCCAGACATGGTGGAAGGGGTGAGGGAGCTCTCTGCGGCCTCTTTTATAAGGACACTAATTCCATTCACAAGGGCTCCACCTCTTTTTTTTTCTATTTTTTTAAATTTCAGCATATTATGGGGCTACAAATGTTAAGGTTACATGTATTGCCCATGCCCCCCTCCCCCCTTGAGTCAGAGCTTCAAGCGTGACCATCCGCTAGATGTTGCACATCTCACGTCACCTCCCAAAGTCCCCACTTCCTAATTCCTTCACTCTGAGGGTTAGGATTCAACTTATGAATCTGTCAGGGACACAAATATTCAGACCACAGCCCTGTCATGTTATCTATAACACAATACTACATTTATTCTGTTATGTATCTGATGTTCCCCAAGAGTATTTTGAATCTCTCAAGATATGGATCTTGTCCCGTTAATTTTTGTATTCCCAGCTTCTACACCTTCTGGCCTACAATGCATTCAGCTGAAATTTACCTGTAGTTTTTGTTTGTGTGTTTTTGTTGTTGTTGTTGTTTTCCAATGGGCTGTATCTAGTCTGATTGGGCAGTGCCCTCTTCTTACTAATTGTTAAATAGCTTATAAATTGATACTATTCGGGTATTCAGTACAAGTTGAATGAATACATTTGATCCTCACAGTACTCATGAGGTTAATATTACTACTTCAATTTGCAGATAAAGAAACTGACGCTCAGAGAGGACTTATGCAATTTCCATATTCTTTCAGAGCGTGGGAGGCAGCCAGGATTTGAAATCTGTTTTGTCTATTCCAAAGCCCAAATGCTTTCTCTATTTTGTGTTACCAGCTATGAATCTTTAATTTTTTAAACAGTCTGGTATTGAACACTTGGGATATTTTATAGCTCAAGTCTAATTTTAAAACTTCACATTATACAGGAAAGAAAAGCCAGATGGATCTGTGCATAGAGCCTAGTTCACATCCTACCACCTGCCAGGCAAGAGCAAAATGTTGAAGGTGTGTTCGGGCTAAGCACACCCTGATTCAGCAAGTGGAAGGCATTCATACACAAATGAAATATCACAGACTCAATAGTTAGAACAGAGTTAACCCTCATCTTCTTTTAAAATTCTGTGCTTAAAGATTTGCACATATACACAATGAAAACCCTAGGCTTGAACAAATACTTTATACAGTCTGTTTTAGACTGAATGTTTATATTTCCCCAAAATTCATATGGTGAAACCCTAACCCCCAGTGTGGCTGTATTTGGAGATGGACTCTTTAAGGAAGTAATTAACATTAAATAAGGTCCTAAGGGTGGGGACCTCATCTAATAGGATTAGCTTTCTTATTAGAAGAGACACCAGGGGCTCATTCTCTCTCTCTGTCCGTTCACTTCATGAGTAATGTGAGGATAAAATGCATTCATCACCCTTTACTGGAAAGTGGCACCAAGTGAGGAGGCGGCAGTCTGCAAGCTAGGAAGAGAGACCTCACCACAAACTGAAAGCAACCCTGCTGACACCTTGATCTTGGACTTGCAGCCACAATTGTGACAAAATACATTTCTGTTATTTAAGCCACGCAGTCTATAGCATTTTGATGTGACAGCCAGAGTGGACTAATACACATTCAGAACAGCTTTTTCCAAGGGATTCCTTCTTGAGTCAACCAAACCAACCTTAGTTAACATAGATGCTGGCTAAGAATGAGGATTATTGGACTATAGATGGTCATGCTTTAAAATAAATGTTGCTAATCAGCAAATATTTATGGGGTCCAAATTTGTTCAATCAGTCCTGTAAGATGGGAGTATACAAAATGTTTTTGAGAGTATGCCAGCTTTGATTAAAATTTCCAGTATGTTCATGGACAGATAAGTTCTCTTTAGTTGTCATCTTCTTCGTCTGTAAAATCACAGGAGTGCATAAGAAGGCCTGCAAGATTTTCTTCATGTATGAGACTTTTTTAAAGGGCTGGTTCTTCCACATTTTATAAATAATTGACATATTCAATCCTAACTATTGAAAGTGTAAAAAAGCTTGAATTTCAACCTATCTTCAGTAAAGACAGAAGGTCTGGGGATGGGGCCCAGCATCCATGTTTTTTATAGTTCCTTGGGATATTATGATGCATAGTTGAAGTTCTTTACCACATTGAAAATTCTGTGCCTCCTAGGAATACCATGCTCTGTCTACTTTTAGGGCTTGGCATGTGTCTTCCCTCCCTGCCTAGAAAAGAGAATTCTTTTTGATTCTCTAAATTTCCTTTTTGACACCTTTACCACATATTTCAGACATAATGTGATTTCTCTTCCCTGCCTTAAAGGACCAGTTCAGAGTTCAGGTACAGCTCAGGTCTCACAGAGGGTAGAGAACATGCCAAATGACATTCTTAGCCCCTTGTATAGACCAAGTGCATGCACCAAGTGTTAGCAAACAAATAGTGATTGACTTTGGATAAATTAGTTCACCTCTCTGAGTCTGTTGACTAATCTATAAAGAACACTTCTGATTCTGACATCCAGGAACTCAACATAAATAAATCTTCATGTCTGAACATTAAAGCATATAATGTGGAAACTTCAATTGCATTTTTAGAGAATTGTTCTATTAAAAAGCTATTAAAATGCACACACTTTACAACAGAAGAAACTCAAATCCGCCTGGGTGCTGACGGAAAGGGGATGCTGAGGGCCACCTACCTTTGGGTGGTGGCTCTCAGATCAAGGCCAGGAGACTTGTAAGAGTTGTGAACTGTCTATACCCAGACTGTCAGGTGAGAAGTCCACCAACAAAGAGCTCTGGCTGGAATTAGGTTGTCTTCACGTTGTTCTGCCTCATGCCTGGCTCACTTGCAGTAAAGAATATTTACTGTCTATAATTATTTAATTACCTTTGTCTATTCTTGCCAACAAACTAAAAGCCAAGTCATTTGTGATACAAATATAGTTAATGAGATAAGCAGGAGATTAGGAACTCCACAAAGCTGTTCACGTTCGTCGTAATGAATTCTGCTGATTAAGAAGCCCTAACAGACTTGTTCGTGTCTTCTTTATTGTGCCTGCACTTCGGGTTTATTTTCAACTTTTCCTTTGCCTTCTGGTGATGAAGAAAATCTAGGGGATGTATCTGTGATGATACTGAGGAGGGTTTCCACGATCATAACATGGCAGAGCTGAATGGAATCTCGGTGAGATTGTGGCCCACACCTTTGCTTCACACATGGGTGACTTGAGGCTTTGAGAGAGGAAGGAATTATTCAAGGATTTTGACTAAGGAGTCCCTCTACAGGGCTCTTCTGAGTGCAAAAGCATGTATGGAAAATTCTGCCCCCCATCTTAAGAAGATCTCTGTCAACTGTTCCTTAACTCCTCGGAGGAAGAGCCATCAGCTCTTGGTTCATGGTTTAAGTCTGTGATTTCCCCACGCTTCCTTCTCTAACTACACCCTCTAATCACGTGGGCCTGCCCTCCAAAATATCCTTTCTCTCGCATCTTTGGTCTGTGTTTCTCCCATGGCTCCTTTCTCTCTGTATGTAAAAATATACAAGTTTCCTCTCTCACTTGAAATAAACAAAAACTGCCCTTTCTAATTGCAGGGTAGCTATAGAAAAGTTCCACAGACTCCCACTATACTATTCAAGACAGACTAGGACAGTCTGAAGTAACACCACCAAAATCTGAGTGGCTTACCACAGAGCTGGCTAGCAGTCAGGGAGATAGTCCTGGGCAAATGCCCTTCGTGGTGGCTTAGCATTGCACCTCCGTCCCAACAGTCATGACTGTCCCCACCATGGGACAAGAGAGAAATCTGGAGTGTTAACACTGGCAATTAAATACTTCCTCCTGGAAGCAACTCCCAGCCCACGTTTCTGTTCACATTGCATTGACCAAAGCAAGGACATGGCCTTGCCAAGGGGCGGAAGTACAATTCCCTCCAGATGACCAGATAAGGGAGTGATGACCAAGTGACCTGGTACACTTGGAACTGGAAGTTTTTCAGATTCTAAAAAACAGGACAGTTTCAGGCAAACTGGAACAGTTACTCACCCTAGGGGAAACGGATAATTGCTGAATGGTAATACTGTCTGCCACATCCACTATGTGAGATACTTAAACTTTCTGAGCTCTGGTAACTTTGTGCAGAAAATGGGAACAGTGCTGACCTCATAAGCTGCTGTGATGCACACATGATGTCATGTGGTGTTATTTGATTGGGGGAATTAATTGGTTCTAAAGAATTGGCTCACATGATAGTGGAAGCTGGCAAGTCCTAAAATGTGCAGGACAGAAAGAAATTCTAGCTGGAAATTCTAGCAAGAGTGGATGTTTTTGATGTTGCAGTCTTGAGTCCAAAGGCCATCTGGAGGCAGAATTCCTCTTTGAGAGACTTCCGTCTTTTCTCCTAAAGCTTTACGGATTGGATGAGGCCCATCCACATTAAGGAAGGAAAAATGCTTTACTCAAAATGTAGTGATTTAAATGTTAATTACTTCTAGAAAATAACTTCACAGCAACATCTGGACTGGTGCCTAATCAACAACAAGTCACCATAGCTTAGGCAACTTGATACATACCATTAACCATAACATAGGCACAAAATATTCTTAGCATAGTGAGTACTTGCTTCTTGTAATTGCCCAGTAAATCTTTTCTTGACTTTCTTTTCAAGGTATTTATGAATTTCTGTCATTATACACAGATACTGATTTAGAAAATGCAAAACCATCAAACAAAAATATTGTGCAGTGATATTTCAAAATACAAAAATCCTTCTGACTCATTCAGGTTATCTGATAGGCCCTTTACTTACATGCGATTAACTGTATGATTGAGAGGTACATTTAACAAACATTGATTTAGCACCCATTATGTGCTTAGAGCTCTTCAGGGCACTAAGACTAGAAACAAGAAGGAAAGGCCCACCATCATCAGAGATCCCCAAATCCAGGGAAGGATTAGAAACATACTTACAAATCAGTGTGGTGAAGCTTGTAATAGCCTATGTACAAGGCAACACGCAGATACTGTGGAAGGAGAAAGTAATTGTGCCGGGAGGCTCAGAAATAGTTCCAGGGACATGTGACTTTTATGCTGACAGGCAATGGTTTAAAAGCAGACTAAGTATAGCACATTGCATGGCCAAAACAGGAAGATTTGAAAGAAGATTCATGGTGTAGTCTAACGATGGTGAGATACTCGCAGGGCTTGGAGAGCAGTGCAAACAGAAAGAATGCTGTCCTTCAAATTCACATTGGATCCTCTCATTCATCTAACTACAATCCTGTAGGGCTTTTCTCTGTTGGCTGTAATTGAGCAGCTTAGCATGACCTGCTAGATTTTTCACCAATGGGGTCCTTTGAATGTACCCATAATGATCTCTGAGGCTTCCTGTACCCCACATACCTGCCCAGGACTGCATGCTAATAATCCTTCTTGCGGTACTTTCAGCTCACTCCTGTTTCTTATCGGACAAACCCACATGTTCTTCAAGGCTCAGATTGTGTGAGATCTTCCTTGCACCCTCTTCTGTCCTCTAAACAAACTTAATTTATTTTCCTTGCATCTAACACATGACCTCAGACATATTTCTATTGTGACATACAGAACTCTGTAATATAATTTGTTTATGCATGTCTGTGCCTTGGCTCTGTAGAATTAGAGCTTCTTCAGGAGAGAATCATGTTCCATCACTGTTGCATAATAGGGTCAAGTCCTGTGGCCAGCACCTACTGGAAGCTCAGTATATGCTGATGGAATTAATACATGATAAACAAAAACCAGGAGCTAAACACATTGCTATCGTTGAGTAGAAGCAAATGTATTGCAAGTTAAATTAAATATCTGTGACTATTTTAGAATTAATATTTTTTTCATCATATCAGTGTCATAACTGGTAATGATGCTGAAAAAGACAAATGCATTGAAATATTTTTCTGAGACTTGGAAACAAATTGCATGCTTTCTATTATGTAAACCCAGAATTTTGAGTCAGAAACAATAGACCATTGCTTTTTGGATTAATGAAAAGAAAGATGAAAATAAACCTTAGCTCTGATTTAAAAACACTTGAAAACTGATGTCTCAAACAAACACAGCTATAACACAAACTGGGAAGGATAAAGAAAATATTCCTTTTTAAATTTCCCTTTATTTCTAGAGCAAACATTATTTCTTCTAAAAATAATTATTTTAATTACATTATATACTTATATAAATAAATAAATATAAATATATAATTTAAAATAATAGTAAAAATTATCTTTAAAATATTATTTCTATTTATTCCTTTAGTAGATTTGCTACAGGTTTGCCTTTGTATTATTTTTTCACCTTTATGTAATTTTTTCCCCAAAAGCAGGTTTGTTGACTTTCTTTATCATTTCTGTTTTTTCTGACATGATTTTGCTCAGTTTTTATCATTTTCTACTTCTATATTCTTTAGGTTTTGTTTTGGTTTCTATCATTTGTAATTCTTTCTACTGAATTACATCATGTATATAGAAAATTGCATAAATAAGTGTAAGCTTGATGAATTTTCAAAAAATAAACATGCATGTAATCACACCACAGATCAAGAAATAGAACAATACCATTGTCAGCCCCAGAAATCCCCCTTGGATTCCCTCCCAATCCTCTTTCACTTCCTCTGTACAAGAAACCACCACCCTGACATCTAGCAACTCAAATCAGTTTCGCTTATTTTTGCAAGATATTTTGATGGATTCATACAGTATTAACTCTTTTGTATCAGGCTTCTTAAATTCAACAGTATATTGAGATTTAAACTCTTGTTGTTGCATATATGTAGTTTATTCATTTTCATTGATATATAATATTTCTTTTGATGAATTCTTTTTCCCATTCTATTTGTGATGGAAATTTCCATTTCTCAATTTTATAAAAAATTATTATAAATATTCTTGCACTTGACTTTCATTGCTCGTTGGTATGCATTTCTGTTGGATATATATAAGAAGTGGAAATGTTAGGTCACAGTTTATGATTATGTAGATACTACCAAACAATTTTCCAGAGTGAAATGAGAGCTGAAATTGTTTCACATACTTAACAATACTTGCTATGGTTAGTTTTTTTTTTTTTTTTTTTTTTACATTATCCATTCTGGTGGTAGGTAGTGATATTTCATTTGGTTTGAATTTACATGCCTCTGATGAATCATTTACTGATCATCTTTTTAATCCTTACTGCCTTTTCTTTGAAGTACCTTGAAGTTTTTTAATCAACTTTTATAGATGTACACCAATGCTCTTAATTTTAATGCAATCTAATTATTTATTCTTCTCCTGTAAAATTAATGACTTTTATATACTACTTAAAGAACTTGTGTTATATCCAAAGGTCACTAAATTACTCTCCTATGTTGTCTTATAGGAGCTTTACTATTTTAACTTTTACAATTTGCATACAGATTTACAATCCACTTGGAACTGAATTTTTGTATAGTGTCAATCAAGTAGGGGTCAAGGGTTGTTTTATCTTGGAGGTTTTTTTGGGGGGGAGGGGGTGATTGTTTGGTTTGGTTTTTATATGGATGTCAGGTTGACTCAGCACCATTGACTAAACAGACTGTTCTTTTTCAACTGAAATGCACTGTCACTGTCAAAATGAAAGAACTGGCTGAGTCTGACTCTATTCTATTGTTTATTCTTGCACCAATATATACTCCTTTAATTACGTTAACATTGTAATAACTTTTGCAATCTGGTAGAATAAGTCCTCTGAATTTAATTTATTTTCTAGAGTTATTTTGGCACTAATCCTGGGTCTTTTCATTTCCACACAAATTATTGAAATGCCTTTTTTTGAGTTTTACAAAAATATCTGCTGCAGTATTTATTTGAATTATATTCACTCTATAATCAATTTGGGAAATTGCCATCTTTACTGCACTGAGTTTGTTAACCCTGGAACATGCTATAGATCTCTCTTTGTTTGATATTATTTAATTTTTTTTAAATGTTTTTGAACTTTTCTATGTATAAGTCAAGTATATATTTATTACACATTTTTCTGGGAATTTTAAAATTGATATTCTAAATTACATGTTTAAAAATTAAATTCTAACTGCTTAGAATGGGAAATACAGATACCATCGGTTATTTTAAGACATTAATGGACTTAATTCTTAAGAAACCTTTAGATTTATAGAAAAATTAAGAAGATAGAATATAGTGTTTGCACATACCCACTCACCTAGTTTCCCCTATTAGTAATACCTTACATTAATATGGTGTATTTGTTATAATTGATGAAACAATATTGGTACATTCTTATTAATTAAAGTCCATAGATCATTCACGTTTCTTTAGTTTTTGCCAAAAGTCTTTTTCTGTTTTAAGATACCATATTACATTTAGTTGTCACGTCTCCTTAGGCTCCTTGTGTAAACCTTCATTACAAAGATGGCTCAGAGACCAACTTCACACCCAGATCTTTTTATGTTTTCACAAAGTAATGGGCCTTAAGAGTAGCATTATAATGGCTATTCTACTGACATACACCTTATGTTGTTGAAAGGATAAACACTGATAACATATATGCCCTCAAATGGTTGCAATAATTAAGTAATATTCTTACCAAATATCTCTTTCAATAGGTCCTCTAGACAAAGGAATAAAGACCAGTAATGACCAGGAAGCCCAGAGAGTTTCTTTTATCAGAAAGATTTTCCCAAAGAGAGCAGAAAAGTGCCAATTTTAAGAGGCCCAGTTCCTTGGAAACTTGAGTTCCTGTCCTGTGTGTATCTCCACTGGCACCTAGAATAAAGCCTCAAGCATTTCATGCTCTTTATTTGCCCCTCAGTTCTCTTTGTTGTAATAATTTGGAATGATAATACTAACCTCATAGGATTAAGGATAAAATAAGATGAATTGTGCCATAATTTGGTGTTCATGGTAAATTCTTGATAAATATTTGTTGAATTTGAATATAAGACTGTTACTAATGGTATTGGAAAGAGAAAAAAAATCCAGACTTTGAATTTAAATAACAAGGACTCTCTGGTAGCTTATAATCTGGTATATTTTTGAGTCTCGGTTTTCTTATTTGCAAAATATGGATATTAACCACCACATGGGGAAACAGGGAAGATTAACTGAATTGATCATGCAAAATGACCAGCCCAGTACCTGTTATAAAACCTCCATATAATTAATATTAGAACTTTTCGCTTAACATTAATTTTTTTATGTGTTTTTATACAGATGCATTATGTTCTCATTTTCTGAAGCTTTAGGGCGAAAAAGCACTGCTCCATTTACTCCTTATCCCCTGCCACACACACACATTCCTTGCTACTACTCCCTCCCTCCCAACAATTTTCCTTTCTCTATTTTCTTTCTGCTTTAGGCTCAAGTGGATTAACTACTTCTGAGCATTAGAGACTGAGATGAATCTTCCCGAAGAAATCTCATCACAGATGGTTGGGAGCCACGCTGATTAGAATGCTTACTGTTCCAGCACCAGGACACGTTTAGAGGTGAGAAAGATAAAAATATTTCTTTCTTAAGCTGAGGATTTCCCAGAAGGTAATAGGAAAAGAGTCTAAATCAAGGTTAAAAAATGAATACATTATCTGTTTGATGTTTACCCATTGGCAGGTGTTATAAGTTAAGAAGAAAGTAATATCTTTGAGGAGGTTCACATTTAAAATCAGTTATGAACAAAATCTGATGGCATTGAGTGTTTGTATTAGATAAGCTCCCCAAAGCCTAATTCTCAAAGTCAAAGATTTTATATTTCTATTAGTTTTGCTTCTACCATTTTGCCGACGGAATAAAAAGTGTGCAGGACTAAGGTTCTGAATGGCTGCTTATTAACTTTGCAACCTTGGGCCATTCACCCGCACTTTGTGGGCATCCTCCCCTTTATTTGTAAACCAAGACAGTTCATATTGCCTCTTAGTATCTCTTCTCTTCTATTCCAACTGTTCCTGTCCTGTTTCAGGTCGTCGGTGTTTTTCCTTACAGTAATTTCAATAACTATCCTGCCTCTGGTCCCTCTTCCACACTGCTCTGGGAATTATTTTTCATAAAATGAAAATGTGATACATTTTTTAAGGTTCTTCATCATTTGACTATGAGAGAAATCATCTTAAAATGGCATCCCGCTGCCCAAAGTCACCATCACTAATAGGATCATGTGGCATTTAGAAACAAAATATTTGTATTAGTTGCTGCAATAGACAAGTTGAGTGCCTATCAAATACTCTTGTGTGCTATGATACTTCCTAGTTTCCCTTTAAGGCAGATTGAGGGCAAAGGATTCATTCTAGCTAGCAGATGCCTAGGCCAGTGCTGTTAATAGGCAACATGCTACTCTATTCCTACTTTAATGACCGTGAAGACCCTTGGTTCCTGATGACATAGGTACAACATGGAAGAGAGATGTTTTACCCACACTGGAATCTGTGTGAGCAAGAAATAAACCTTTCTTATATGTTACACCATCAAACATTGGGGGCTTCTTTGTTTTCACAGCACAGGATAACATAGTCTAACTAATAAAATTGCCAACATTTTAAAATGAAGAGGTTACACATAAAAATCTTGATTCCCAGCTTATTTGAAGAACTAGAAAATCTCTGATACTGGATTTAAACACATGGATGGCAACCATCTGCTGCACTAGCTGTGCCTGCTAGCCAACTCGGGCATGTGCTCTCTCCTTTACCACTGCCTTTCCCTTTCCTCTTCTCTTATTTTCATCATCTGCTTGGCTGCTCTATGTATTTGAATTTGTGGCCCCTACTCTGCAGAAGACTACTGAAATTCCCTAATGGGGCATGTGGACCCTTCCCAATTTACACTGATTTATCCCTTCTGCCTTATAATCCAGTACTAAATACACAAGTTATATCACACAGTCTGCAGTTGCTCAAAGATTTTATTGTTTTCCATGCCTGTTATTTAAGGTATTTTGGTCTCTGCTTCTAATATCCTTGTTTTAGTCTTTGGTGAACTCTTGTTCACTTTTTAATATCCATCTTCTGCATTGCATTTTTGGGAAATCTCTCCCATGTCCTTCTTGCACTTCTCCCATCTAGAAAGACTCCTCCATTCTAACACTTAACCCTTCATTCTGTCTTATTCGTCTTCTAATTCCCAAGCCCTAGTGCAATGCCTGCTACAGAATGGGCACAAGATTCACGCTAATGGAGTGACTGCTGAATTGTGGCATTTCTTTTTCAAATTTCAAAGCCAATGGATGCACATGACAATGCTTCAAATAACACAGAAAAGCTCATGGGGGAATTGACAACTTCCCCCTCCTCATCCTTAATGCCACTACTCAGAAACAGCCACTTTTCCTTACCATTTTTGTTTTTATTTATTCTATTATTGGCCTCCACTACTTGACATAGTACATTTGAAACTGTGTTTCCAGATTTATTGTTTTCTTCCCTTTTCACTCTATCCTCTTTCCAGCATGTGATAGTACTATTGTTATGCTTTAAGTTCTGCTGGTTGTCTTTGTAACTCTAATAATAAGCTTAAACTCTTTTCCTATTCTCTTTGATAGTGTCTATTAAATTTAGCCTTCCTTTCCCCACTTTTCCTCCCCTCCGCCTCCGTAGCCTTATTCTGTAGGCAACAATTTATGCTGTCAAGGATGTTCATATTTATATTATATTTTTTACTCTAACCAAGTCTTCTATTCATTCAAACTCAATTCCTTTGTCCTCACTTCAAAACAAGGTGTCCCTCCCCTGAATACTCTTATCTGCATCTCTCTACCCCCACCCCATGCCTCCTGTCAGCCAATGTATGCCTGCCCTGTCCTTCAAAACCAAAGAAAAACCCTGCTCTGCTTGGATGGCTTCCAGCCAAATATGTTTTTCCCTCCTTTAAAGCCTACATTCTTTGCTATTTCCTAAATCATCATGAAAGCAGGGCAGCTTAGAGCTGAGTCAGGGACTGTCCCAGGCACTCTGTGGGTAGCAAGAAATATAGTCTTACATGCTAAGTAAATCAGGAGTCAATATTTTTCTTTGTAGACATAGATTAGACTTAATAGGATGAATTAGTAAATCCAGAAAGGGACCTGTCCTGGAGCCAAGTCTATCATTTTTATAACAATGTGATATTTTTAAAGCATAATTCTGTAGTCCCTATAGTTCAGAGTTGCAAGGCTCTCTGAGGAAGCAGCCGTTGCAAGGGAGAGATGGATAAACAGAACCACCTTGGTTTTTTCAGTATAACTAGCCTAGAACTGGAAGGTTGGAGTCCTGGGTTTCTAATCCAGAACCGCTTGGGGTATGGGCACACTTGTAGCTTTGATTTAAGTGGGGCAAATACAATGTATGTAACCTAAACATTTGTACCCCATAATATTCTGAAATTCAAAAAACAAAAAGATTTCAATTAAAGATGCACAAAGACCAATCAGAGTGACTCACACTATTTGACAATAAAGCCTGAGAACTTGGGTTCAGGCAGTTTATTTGGGAGATCTTCCAGAAAGAAGTGATGAAGTGAGGAGAATGAGAAAGGGGAAATGACGAATAGCCAATGGAAGGGTGTGTTTTCATGTTTCAGCAAAATAATCAACAGGACACGATTCTGCTGGGACATTGTCATGATCCCAGATGTGTTCACTGAAGCAATCCCATCTTACATTGGTTGTAGTTTTCCACTGATAGTGCTTAGTGTACTACACTTCTGAGCCACACTTGCATTTGGTCTAAGAAGGCTTCTGCAATTTGGGGTCTTTTGTGATTCCATACAAATTTTAAGATTGCTTTTTCTGTTTCTGTGAAGAATGCCATAGATATTTTAATAGAGGTTACATTGAATCTGTATTGCCTTGGGTAGTATGGACATTTTAACAATATTAATTCTCTGAATCCATGAGCATGGGGTACCTTTCCATTTTTTGGTGTCCTCTTTAATTTCTTTCATCAGTGTTTTATTATAGCTTTCGTTGTAGAGATCTTTTACTTCTTTGGTTAAATTTATTCCTAGGTATTTTTAATAGCCATTTTAAATGGATTGCTTTCTTGGTTTCTTTTTTAGATTGCTTGCTGTTGGTGTATAGAATGCTACTGATTTTTGTATGTTGATTTTGTATTCTGCAACTTTACTGAATTTGTTTATTAGTTCTAACATTTTTTTGGTTGAGTCTTTAGGGTTTTTCATGCATAAAATCATGTTATTTGTGAACAAAGATAATTTGATTTCTTTCTTTCCAATTTGAGTGGACTTTATTTCTTTCTCTTGCCTAATTGCTCTGGCTATGACCTCCAGTACTATTTTGAATAAAAGTGGTGAAAGTACACACCTTTGTCTTGTTCCAAATCTTAGAAAAAATGCCTTCAATTTTTCCCCATTCAGTGTGATGTTTGGTAGTATTCAACAGTAAAGCCATCTAGTCCAAAGCTTTTCTTTGATGGGGGACTCTTTATTACTGCTTCAATCTTGTTACTTATTATTGGTCTTTTCAGGTTTTCTATTTATTTATGGTTCAATCTTGGCAGGCTGTACATGTCCAGGAATTTATCCATTTCTTCTACGTTTTCCCATTTGTTGGCATATGGTTGTTCATAATAGTCTCTAATGGTCTTTTATATTTCTGTGATATCAGTTGTAATGTGTCCTTTTTCAGGATACATTTTACACTTTAGGTCTTCTTTTCTTTTTTCTAGATAAAGGTGTTCTCTTTTTGCCAGTTAAAGATTTTTCAATTTTGTTTATCTTCTCAAAAAACCAACTTTCAGTTTTGTTGGTCTTTTATATTGTTTTTCAGTCTCAATTTTATATATTTTTGCTCTGATCATTATTATTTTTTTTCTATTACTTTTGGGTTTGGTTTGTTCTTGCTTTTCTAGTTCCTTGAGGTGCATTGTTAGGCTATTTATTTGAAGAAGTCTTTCTACCTTTTTGATGTAGGCATTTATTACTTTCAGCTTTCCTCTCAGAAGTAGTTTTTCTGTATCTTATAGGTTTTTGTATGTTGGGTTCCATTTTCATTTGTCTCAGGGAATTTTTAAATTTTGTTTTTAATTCCTTTCTTGACCTCTTCATTGTTCAGGAGCATGAACAATGTTAAATTTCCATGAATTTGTACTTTCCAACCTTCATTCTGTCATTGATGTTTAGTTTTATTTCATTGTGGTAATGTAACAGAGGTAAAGAATACCTCTGAAAAAGTATAACAAAATGTTTTATGTGTTGTCTCTTTAAACCCTGGCCACACTTTTTGAGAATTAAAACCTATGTTCCTTCCCAAAACCAGTAATCAAAGGGGCAGAAAAATATTCTTTGCTGTTTGTTTTCTAGTATCTTAAACCACAGGAGATGGCACAACAGAATTGTCCAGACAAGGGTCATGAGATTGTCGTCACCAGAGATAAAGTCAACTGAAACCACCAGTTATAGTTAAACCCTGAAACCATGACATGTGACACTGGTCACGTAGACTCTAAACCCAACTAACAAAAACACCCATTTAAAAAAACCCTGTATTTCTGCTTAAAGTCAGGATGGGAGTCTTTGGGATGCTAGTCCACTGATCTCCTCATTTGCCAACAAATTAATAAACTTCTCTTTTCTTTTCCTCAAACCACTTGTCTTCATTCTTCTTTCTCACTTATTCAGCCTCAGAGACAAGGATTGAATTTTCCATAACAATAAAAAAATACTTGATATTATTTCAATTTAAAAAAATTTATTAAGACTTGTTTTGTCACCTAACATAAAGTCCATCTTGGAGAATGTTCCATGTGTCATTGAGAAAAGTGTTTCTGAGCTGTATTCTGCAAAGCTATTGTGTGGAATGTTCTATAAATGTCCATTAGGTCCATTTGGTCTATAGTACACTTGAACTCCAATGTTTCTTTGCTGATTTTCTGTCTGGGTGATTTGTCCATTGCTGAAAGTGGGGTGTATTATAGTTCATCTCTTCCTTTAATTGGTCTATTAATATTTTTTTCTATATCTGGGTGTTCTAGTGTTGAGTGCAGATGTACTTATATTTGTTAAATCTTCTTGCTGTATTGACCCCATTAACATTATATAATGACATTATTTGCCATTTTATTTTTTATCATTCTTGGCTTATACTCTATTTTGTCTGATACAAGTATAGCTACTTTTGCTCTCTTTTGGTTTCCATTTGCATGGAATATCATTTTCTATCCCTTCATTTTCAGTCTCTGTATGTCTTTATAGGTGAAGTGAGTTTCTTGTAGATGGTATATAGTTGTGTATTGGTTTTATCCATTCAGCCACTCTATGTTTTTTTAAATAATTTTTATTTCAAAATATGAGAGGACATAAGTGTTCTTGTTACATGAATGAATTGTATAATGCTGAAGTCAGGGTTTTTAGTGTACCCATCACCAGATAGTGTAAATTGTACCCAATGGGTAAGATTTTGTCCCTCATCCCCTCCTTTCCTCCCCCTTCTTAGTTACCAGTGTCCTTTACACCACTTTATGAGCATGTGCACTCATTGTTTAGCTCTCACTTATTAGTGAGAACATGTGGTGTCTGTTTTTCATTCTTGAGATACTTTACTTAGAATAATGTTCTCCATTTCCATCCAACTTGCTGCAAATGACATTATTTCATTCCTTTTTATGGCTAATATATACCACATTTTCTTTATCCACTGATCAATTGATGAGCACTTAGGTTGATTACATATCTTTGCAAATGTGACTTGTTCTGAATGTGATAAACATTCAGGTACAGGTGTCTTTTTGATATAATGATTTCTTTTCCTTTGGGTAGATCTCCGGTAGTGGGATTGCTGGATCAAATGATAGTTCTTTAGTTATTTGAGAAATCTCCACACTATTTTCCATAAAGATTGTACTAATTTACATTCCTACCAACAGAGTATAAGCATTCCTTTTTCATTGCATCATGCCAACACCCATTGTTTCTTGAGGTTTTAATCATGGCCATTCTAATAGGGATAAAGAGGTATCTCCTTGCAGTTTCAATTTGCATTTCCCTGATGATTAGTGATGTTAAGCATTTTTTTCATCTCAGCTGGCCATTTGTATATCTTCTTTTGAAAAAATTCTGTTCAGATCTTCTGCCCACTTTTAATGTGTTTTTTTCTTGCTGATTTGAGTTCTTTGTAGATTCTAGATAGTAGCCCTTTGTAGGATATATAGATAGTGAATATTTTCTCTCATTCTGTAGATTGTTTATCTATTTGTTGATCATTTCCATTGCTGTGGAGAAACTTTTTAAATTAATTAAGTCCCATTTATTTAAGGTACATGCCAAGCTCTTAGCTCACCAGTCAAAGATTAACATGGTCAATGTTATAAATCTATAGAAAGCATTACTGATATTAATTCAACTAAAGATATATTTATATGGCACCTTGGAGCCTGCATATCCTTCTACCCTTAAAATTATTTGTTTGTATGTCTATCTCTCACACTAGAATGCAGACTACTTGAGGGTAGCAGTTATGTTT
Organism: Mirza zaza; assembly: GCA_008750895.1. Classification (NCBI taxonomy): domain Eukaryota; kingdom Metazoa; phylum Chordata; class Mammalia; order Primates; family Cheirogaleidae; genus Mirza; species Mirza zaza. The sequence goes on from VSMD01070617.1 coordinate 93,831, forward strand.
TCAATATCTTTATCATGTAGTACCTAGCCCTGCTTGCTCGAAAAGAATTTAAAAGTGTGGGATGACGTGAATGTAGGGTTTAGGTGGAGGCAAGAGAAAGATGATATGCTTTAGTGGTTAGGAGCACAGGCTTTGGAGTTAGACAGCCCTGGTTCTAAATTTCAGACATCCAGCTCTCTAGTTAACCTTGAGAAAATTACTTGACCGGCCTAAATCTTAGTTTCCTTTTATGTAACTTTATACTTGTCAATGACAATAGTATCTACCTCACAGAGAATTGTGCAGAATAGTTGAGATAATGCATAGAAAAGATTTAGCATAGTGCCTTACTACTGTAAATTAATATAGACACAGTATAAACTGTTAAGATTTGCAGAAAATAACATTAGAAAAGGAAAGGTGCCAAATTTTGAAGTAGTATGAATGCTCAGTTGTATAGTAGGAATTCCATCTTATGAGAAAGCATGCATGAATGTTTTCTAAGATATGACATAATGTGAACTCTCTTTGAAACCTATCTCTGCTGAATGTATTAAAAAATTGGGGTGGGGAGTTGTAGTGAGTTCAAGGGTGTAAAAACCATTGTGGCAAAAATTAATAGTTCCTGTGGAATGGTTTAACTAAGGCAGTAAGATGGGCTGGAACAAGCTCAAGGCATTGAGGAGATAAAATCTGTAGGACTCATTAGATTTTATTGTTAAAGAAATGGGATTAAGAGTAGTTGGTGTGGTGGTATAAACCCAGCATGATAAACTCATACTCTTTGCTAATCATTGCTGGTGATTGATCTATGAGCCAGTGAAACATCAGGCAACATCTAGGAAGGGTATCCTCACTCCTAAGAAAGAAAGTTCTGCCGTTGGAAGCTCTCAGTGTTATTTTATAGATAATGATGCTTAGAGTTGCTACAGCCAATTTGTGGTCAATGTGGCAATGAAGCTTACACACAGAAGGCAGAGCCAGAGAAGCCAAGAAAATTGGGGTAAAGTGGTTCTGGATCTTCTAAACTAATTGTTACCTTCTTTCTAATCATTACATTTCAGCCGATTAATGTCAGGGTTTTATGTTACTTCATAGCCCAAATCATCTTGACCAGTCTACTTACTGGATGGATTAGGAGAGCGAGGGAAGATGTAAATCAAACACAATCATGAGGTTTTAACCTCTGTGGCTGGATGGATTATGAAGCTGTTTATCTAAGGAATACTGGAGAGGTGCAGACTGGAAGAATGAACTTGAAATTTAGTGTTTAATACGGTGTGTTTGAGATACCAGGCTGATATTCATTTAGAAAACTCCAGGGAGAAATTTGACATGTAGATGTGTACCTCTGTATTTTGATATAGGTTAAAGTATCACATATACAGAGGTGAGAGTTGAAAGTGTGTGGTGAGTGACACCACCCATGGAGAGACAGCAGGGGTGGGGGCACAAAAAGTCATAAATAGGCAGAGATGTTTGAGAAGCTCTTTGGAGTTGTTAAAAGTAAGATGATCTTACTTAGGGGAAAAGTAATGCAAATTGGATGTGTAAGATGATAGGCTCTAAGAAATGAGGTCTAACTCATACCTCGTGCCTTGAAGATTTCATCTTAATGAATCACACATCAAAGGGGCCCCCAAATGGAGATAAAACAAAACAGTTAATGACATCCACAATTTCTAGCAGCTGACAGGGTTATACGCTTTGTAATTTGGCCCTAACAAGGGCGTAATAGAGCAGAAGCATGCAGAGAGAATGGGTATGCATGGAGTGTTTACTCTGTGCCAGGTTTAACACACAGCGGGTGCTGTTTTATCTTGCAGCCACTCTATGAGCTCGTACTGTTATCACACCCATTTTACAGGGTAGGTGAAGGAGACAAACGACTTAAGCAACTACCCACAATCAGATAGATAGCAAGAAGCAGAACCCACTTGCTAACCATCTTATTCTGCTAGTAGAATCTTTGCTATCTCCACTATGAAATGTAATCTTTATCAAGTATATAATACAATTTTTTATAGAGTAATAATTTGTATTTATGTTTTATCTCACCTGCATGCTGCTACTGGCAGATTCCATGACTCATTTTCTAACTATGAATTTCCCAAGCAATGTAGCATAGTACATTGAGTAAAATTTTCTTAATAATTGAACATAGGAAAAAGAGAATTCCTATCAAATAAACAGTGTCTAGATCATGGTTGATCCTTTGTGATTATGATCCCTTGGATTATTGTTCAGCAGATATTCAATCCTCTCACCCAGTCCCTGCGGACAGAGTATATTTCCCATATGTGAATGTGGGCCTAGCCATGTAACTTGCTTTAATAATGGGTTGTTAATGGACATAAAACAAGCAAAAACTCGAGATGATCTTGTGTGGATGATCTGCCTCTTGCACCTCTGTCATTGCCATGGGAAAACCCTGCCCCAGGTGCCCTGCAAAGCCACCACAGCCATCTGTAGGGATGTGAGTGTGACAATGAAAGCTTACCATTTCGCACCACTGAGTTCTGGGTGGTTTGTGATGTTGCAATAGCTGACTGCTGTGATTACTATCTGTATAAACTATATTTACTGATGATCCCGATGTGTTAATTCAACTAATACTTATTTGGCAATTAACTATGCTGGGTTCACTAATAAACCTGTGAACATGACAGGCACGGCTTTGTTGTCATAGAGTTCCCAGCCTAGTGGGAGAAAGAAGATATTTAAATAAAGTATTATAACAGCACATTGTTAATGTTCTGGTGAGTGAGAAGGGTTATTGAAGGAAATGGAAACCGTAGCAAGGCCATCATCGCATTGTAGGGTTATAGTTAAAGGAACAACTGAATTACCATGTTTCCCCCAAAATAAGACCTACCCATAAAATAAGCTCTAGCAGGGTTTCTAAGCATTTGCACAATAGCAGCCCTACCCCGAAAATAAGCCCTAGTGATGGGCATGGCTACGCAGCGTATCTGCACAACCCATGCATTTCATCCTGGAGTGGTAAAGAAGACAAGCTGCCCTTCTCATCTGCCCCATGAGAGCTCTATTGCTTGACATGAGAGATTAGAGCCAATGGTTCTAAAGGAAATAGAGTCGCAAGAAATTCAGGATGGAATTCAGGGTTTGGAGAGTTATGATGATGTTCCAGAAGAAGATGACTTAACTATATTTGAATAAATATAGATTGTTGTACCATACTTAAAAAAATAACACATCCCCTGAAAATAAGCCCTAGGGTGTCTTCTTGAGGAAAAATAAATATAAGACCCTGTCTTATTTTCAGGGAAACATGGTAGTCCTATCTGGAGAGAAAATGATGTTAGAGCCAGAATAGGAGGGCACTAGGGAAGGAGAGAGAGACAGGGGAAGAAAGGAGGTCACAGGCAGGAAAAAAAGAAAAGATAATATATACAATGTCCCAGCGGAAAGAGAGAATAAAGGCTATTAAGGAATATGAAAGCTTTTCAATAAAACGAAGGCTAAAGAAAAAAGTGGGACAGGATAAGGCTGGAGATAGAGCTGAGCCAGGTCATGGAAGCCCTTATAAGTCATATCAAGGGGTTTGGACTTTGTTCTCAGAAAGCTAGGAAATTGTTTGAGTAAACTTAAAAAAAAAAAATCCAAGTACATTTCCCATTCCAAAATTGCAAATACCTCGTGTATTCAAATAACACACTTTGAAAATTTTAGGACAAAATTTAAAACTTTTTTAAAGATCCTCTCCAAAGTCAACGCATCCACTCTAAGGATGAAGTACTGGAGCGTTTCTAATGAACCAGGAGCTCCTTTTAGGTTCCTGATCAGCACACTCCCAGGGCCACGTGGGTAAGCTAATGTCAGGGTGCCAATGTGTGCTTTCCTCAGCTCTTTATTGCTTGCTTCAGATGTTGCCATGGGTAACACACATCTGTTGCAGAAATTGACAGTTAGTGCTTACAGAAGGCAGAAAATAGGAGAAGGAAAACTTCCTTCACAACCCCAATTTTCTTATGACCCCCTCCTCTTGGAGTCTTTCAAGACCCTGGTCATTGCATGCTTCTCCACACAGACTATAAACTCCCCGAGGGAAGTGACTGTGACCCTCTTATTTATTCACGAACTCTCATTCAATGATGTTGACATCAATGATAATAATATAATAATTATTTAGATCAAATTATTTTTTATTTTGCTTTAAAAGGCAAACAAGGAACAAATAGTCATGGACAGAAAATCAGTTCGTATCCCCAGGGTACAGCACAGCTCCGGACACATAGCAGGAGCTCTGTACATATTTGTTGAATACATGAATGAATGAATGAATTGCTAATGTAAATCACAGTTAGATTGTGGGTTTCTTGAGGATAGGAAGCAGATCTTATTCTTTCATGTTCCTTCAGTACCTATAGTGGTGCCTCACAGGTAACAGGCATCTTATCTTATCTCACAGGTAAGCAGACATTGGGTCTTACTGAGTGAATGAATGAATGCAGGAATGATGAATTGCAAGGATAGCATTTGCTAACCTGAAATAGAATGGAGTCCAAAAAGTATCAACACAGAAACAGATTAATGTAAAGGAAGTGGGCTGAATAATTGAAGCAGTGGTTCAAACACATGAGCAAACAAAACAACGAAAGCAAAGGGGAAACATTAAGTAACTACAAAGAGATTCTCATAGAACACTGTGCCTTGGTGCATGCTGCACTCTCTGCCTGGGACATTTCCAGCTCCCTGACACCCTTAGTCCTTGTCTGCCTTCTCTGTCTAGTTGTTTATTCCTCAATTATTAAGACTCAGCCTAGATATATCATCATTGTGATATTTTTAATTCCTTGTAATGATAGTAATGATGATAATAATTAATAATCTAAATCAAATTCTCTTTTATTTTTCCTTCAAAGACAAATAAGGAGAGTGTAGGTATGGGCAGAAAGTAAGCTTTTTCGCTTGATTTCTTCAATATTGTCAAGCTAAGACTTGTGGGTTTTTTTCTTTCTTTTTTAGGGGAAGAAGAATGGATCTGGTGACATTGGCATTCCCCTTCCTTTAAGTAGTTGACTCCTTAGGAGATCAGGGGTCACTGGCCTTTCTCAGAGTACACTGCTGGGTTGTGCAACATTTCATCTGGGAACTGAAGAGGAACAGAAAATACCACAAATGTGCTGAGGAAAATCCCATCTAGCACAAGGGCCCAGTATTTACAATCTCGCCCCAGACCACTGTGCTTCTTGGTGGGGCCACTCCTAGCTGAGTTTCAAATCTGATGCTTAATTTCAAGTCTAGGAACATGATAGGGAGGACAGAAAGTCCTTGGTGCAGAGAGACCTGCTCATTACGGCTGGTCTGTGGATGTCTTTTAGGCTCTAGTGGGCTCTTTCACAACATGAAGGTTGCTGATGAGGAAATGTCTCTGGTTTTATTAATACTGTGAACGTTGTGTCTACTTGTCCTTGTTAATTCAAATAATAGACATTGCCTCACCCATATCCAGCAACACCCACCTCCCATTCGTTCTGGAAACACTCAACTGGGGAGTGCAGATTCATTCCAGGAATCTCCAGTCCTGATGAGGTGTTCGGTAAATCTCCCAGACTGAAGATTCAAAATCCCCAAGAATGGGACTGATGGGGATAAAACACCATCATTCTTTCCCTTCTTCCACCTCAAATAAAGAGATAAGTCTGGGCAAAGAGCTACACTAGATGTGAGCTATACAAGGAAAGACAGGGGAGGATGGAAAACTTTTATTGAACATCTGCAAAGTGGCAGGCATGCTCCTTGGCCCACTCATGTACATTTTAAAATTGTTTTTACCAACAAAAAACTGTAAAATAAATATTATTATTCTGGTTTGTTCACAAGAGAAAATAGAGGCTTGGGAATATTAAGTCACTTGTCCAAGTTCACACATCTGTAAACAGCTAAGCAGTCAAGGGAGGAACCACACCTGGGTCCACCCTCTCCTTCCCACCCTGTCCCCGGAGCTGGCCCTACCATCTGACTTCTCATGAAAATGATTAGGTGGTTCCATGCTTCTCCTTCTGGAAATGGCAGTCCCAGCTCCATCAACAATCACATCCGGTGTCTGTGGTAGCCTGCGCTCCTCTTGGAGGCCTCCTCCTGTTCCTCCTCTGCTCCCACTTACTCCCTCTGGAACTTTCTCTCGGGCTGAGCACCACTGACTCCTTGGTGCCATTAGGTCACAATGCTCCCTGTGTTCACAGGTCTCAGTTCCCCAGCAAGTGCCCAGTGTGGTAAAGAAGTCTGTTCATCACAAGAAGTAGAGTGTCATCTGGCAGGAGAGGGTTTTTAAACGGAGTTACATAACGGTTACGATAATGTCACCCAAGTCCTCAGAAACCACGCTATGGACGCCCCGCAGTTCTCCACCCAACTTGCACATCTGGTGAGTCAAACCAACATGAATATCCTAAACTAACAGGAGAATATTGTCCTACCGATAGTTCTCCAGGGACATGGAGAAGTGGCGGCTGTGGACTACAGTGGGGGGGAGGAGGAGGTGCCTGGAAAAGTCGGGGTCTTAGAACAGTCCAGTGTGTGCAGGTGACCCCACGAGGTCCCTAGCCCGAGCGGTGACTACTGGAGCTTAAAACGCAGGGTGTTTATGTGTACAGCTTTAGGGTGCTATGTGTACAGCTATACCCACAGCAGCACTCTACATAGTAGCCAAGAGGTGGAAGCAACCCAAGCGCCCACTGATGGAATGAATGGAGAAGCAAACTGTGGTACACACATGCAATGGAATATTATTCAGCCTTATACAGAAAGGAAATTCTGGCACATGCTACAAGATAGATGAACCTTGAGGACATTTTATCAGATGCAATGAGCCAAACACAAAAGGACAAAGAATCTGTGATTTCCCTTATATGATGTACCTAGAATAGTCAAAATCATAGAAACAGAAAGTAGAAGAGTAGTTGCCAGGGGCTGCGGGAGGAGACTGGGGAGGTTTTGATTCATGGGTACCGGGCGGGGGGGTGTGGTGGGTTCAGTCTTGCAAGATGAAAATGTTCTGGAAATTGGTTGCACAATGTGAATGTAGTTTAACACTGCTGAACTGTGCACTCAAAAATAATTAAGATGGTAAATTTTATGTTACATGTATTTTACCATAATTTTAAAAATACACGTTTTATCCAGATAGATTTCTATGAGCCCTAATGACACAATTTGTGAGCCAGGGTGACAGCTCTAGCTTTAGGTCCCTGCAGTAAGCAAGCTGATGAGACAGGAAGCAGAGGGCTTTAGGTATTGGGGGAGGAAAGGGAAGGGTCTTGGAGCAGGTGATATAGACCTAGAGGCTGAGGCAGAGCCAGGGAAGAGCACTTCAAGGAGAGGGTGCAGCCAGCACAACTCTCCCCTGCTCAGTACATTCAACTAACAGAAAGAGGCGAGCTCCCAGCACACTAGCTAACTTGGGGGAGAACCAGTGGAAGGGAGAGAGGGTGGGAGGCAACAGCTACTTCAAAGCTGCCCAAGGCAATGGGAAGTAGCTGAAACTTTAATTTTAAGGCAATTGGGGACCATTTTAAATATTAGAGCATTATCTCATTATTATTAATGTTACGATGATATAGCAAAGAATAGCAGTATTTCCGAGGACCTGAGCTAACAAGACTGCGCTGGTAATGATGAGGTAACAACTCTGTAGGTCACACCTCTGCTTGGTAGGGGAGCAATCAGGCAGAGGGAGGTCACGTCTGACCCCCTCCAGAACACAAAGCCTGTGATCAGAGACTCCCTGGGTTCAAATACTGGCTCTTCCCCTTAGTGTGACCTTGAGCGAGTTACTTAATCTCTCTGTGCCTCACTTTCCTTGTCTGTAAAGTGAAAGCGCTAATATTAGGGGCTCACCTTGCTGATAAGAAGATTCCGTGGGTCGCTATATGTTCTCATAATCATGCCTGGCACATGGTAGGAGGAGTTTGGGTGTTAGCTGTTGGTATTACTATAATTACATTGGATTTGCAGGGCCACTGGAGGGGACAGACACACAGCAGGATCTTTGTCTTCAATTTAGAGATGAGGAGACATGCTCTCGCTTCCACAAATAAAAAATACATGTGCTCAAGTCTAAGGCACGCAGTGGAGCAGCTACACAGAGATGCTGTTTGAGTGTGTGTAATGAGGGTACAATGCAGGACAAAGAGGCCGGCCCTAGGTGACCAACAGGCAGAGGAGGGCTGGGACTTTGGTTTCGCAGTGGATTTGTGTATTTCTCCATTTGCATCAGTTCTTCCACAAACTCACTGCCTCTCAACAGGCCAACCGCTGAGTGTTTTGGCAAAGGGCCTGGTTGAATTACTCTGCAGGTCCATCTGGGTTGTGTCAAAGCACCTCTTTACCCTTTAGCACTGAGGGGAGGCTCTGCAGCTGCTCTTCCAGAGCACAGGCGGGTGTGCAGGTTTGGGGGTCATCCGGCTGGCCTTCCCTAAGCCTTGATTTCTCCATCTGTAAAGCGGGATAATATCATTCATTTCACAGGATAGCTGGGAGGATTAAACCACATGCAGCATCTCAATTGCCTAGGGTATGGTGTGTGGTCGATGTGTGCTTTCCTTTCTTTCTGGAGCTCATACTAACTTTTGCAAAAGAAAATCGCTCAAAGAAAGTCTTGTTTAGTTTATAGCAGCCTCAACTAACTCATGGTATCCTTACTAACACTGATGAGGCTGACTCCAGAATCATCAGGAAGATTCATCTACTCAAAAAACATTTATTTATCACCTACTATTCAATAGCTCCTTTATATATATTCAGTCTTTGCAACAGCTTTACTAGACAAATGCTCATCATCGATATTTTATAGATGAGAAAACTGAGGCTCAGATAGGTAAACTTTCCCAAGATTACAGTTTGAGTGTGCCTGACTCCCCCAAATTGGCATTAGATTACCACCTATAAGCCTTTAAGCATTTGCAACGCGAGGCTATTTATAACGCTTATAATACGTCCAGTACCAACTTACCTTTTCAGGAAGTTGGTTTCTCTCCCTGTATCCTGTCTGCTATTAAGGTGTGAAGTTTAGTGGCTCATGGAAAAGGAAGGGTCAGGTGGGGGAGAAGCATCAGACTTAGGAGAAGCCCCCCACTTGCACCCAGCACCCAGCCCTCAGGAGAAGGGTGAGGAGGGTGGCCAGTTTTAGGAAATAGAAATATTACACACTCATTTAATTGTGTCTGTCAACCCTAAGGGTGAGGGGCGTCTCTTGTGTCAGGCAGGGATAGGATTCAGAGGGAAGTGGGCTGGGGAAGAGTCTGTTTTGATCTCAGGGACTCTGCATCACTCATTTCTCTGAACTTGGTCCAAGATGGCAACACCAGGACAGAAACCCCAGAGAGGCTGAAGGGAAAGCATATGAGGACTTCTGGAAACCTACTTCTCCATTAGGACTATGGGACGAGGCCCCTCACCAGGCAGTGCCCCACCAGCCGGCAGCTGGAGCAGGCAGCTGGGGCTGAGTGGCACAGCCAGGGAGAGCCGGGAGACTGCTAGAGGCAAACGCCCCAGTGCCCCGGGCTTTGTCTGGTGCCAAAGAGACTTCACATCTCTGCTTGCTCTGGGGGCAGGATGCACATGGTAGCTGAGGGGAGAGAGCCAGGAGCCTAGCGTGAGGCCTGTGTCCTGCTGAGAGCTGAGGCTGCCACATCCAGGGCCCAAGACTGAGAATCAGAATCAAGATGTGAATGACCCGACTAGACAAATGGGGGCAAGGTTGGAGGACAATGGAGTCTCTTAATTTCCCCATGCTTCCTCAGTCCTGGATTTTTAGCAATAAATAGCAGCAGAAATCCTTGTGATGACCAGAGAAAGGGACCTTTCTGATGAGACCATGAATGCCTGGAAGAAGCACAAGGCCCAACCCCAGGCTCTGAGGTCCTCTACCCAGGTCCCCGCTAAGGCATGGAAGCTTCCTCTACACAAGCCCCATCATGGCCGGGAGAGAAGAGCAAACTCTGAAAGATGAAGTAACTTTCTACATAGCAGAGACAATTTAGGAAATTAGAGGGTGAGTTATCCACCATTACTGGCAAGTTTAAGAGCATATGTGTGTGTGATTCCTCTACACACTGGTGTGGGACGAGAGCCAGAAGGGATCAGATGTAGAAAACGATGAAGGTGTGATTATGGAACTCCCTAATTTGTCATTTATTATTTTATTGGCCCTACTACTAAACATGAGGAAGTACATTCCTGGCAGAGTGAAAATGCTACAGAGAGAAGTCAAAGAAATAATGGAAGTGCTTTGGCTTCAAGCAAGGGTGTGATCAGAGGTGAGTGTAGAACTGCTGTGCTATGCCCCATAGCACCACCTGGCTCCCAGGGGCACGGATAATACTCATCCAGCTGGGGTAAAATTTCACGTGAAAGTCAAGCAAATGGCTATGGTGACATGGAGAAAGGCTTTGAAGCTGGACTTTAAAGGTACAGAGGATTTCTATGGGTGTAGATAGGCAAAGAGAGGTTGCCCACATGAGGGGACATGGGACATAATCCTATAAAACATGCTCAACAATAGGAAGGGGCCAGTGTGGCTGGAAACTCTTGAATGTAGTGGGGTGCTGTTATCAGAACCGACATGCCATGATGTCCCAGAGAAGCCCAAATTAAAAGAACCATAGCTGGAACTTCTGTGCCTGGGAGTTAAGGACCAGAAACAAAGATGTAGATGCTATGGGGGGCGGGGTGGTAGGAGAAGGCAGCTAAGTGTCATTAAGCGTCCGGTGTGTGCTGTGTGTGCCAGGTTATGTGTTTGACCCTTTGCAAAGGTTCTTTTATTTTTTTCCCTACCACGCTCTTACTCAATTTTGAAAGTGAGTAAATAAAGGAATTTTGCTTATTCACATCCCTGAGCTTGGATTGCTTTTCTTACCTGTGCCCTTTGAGAAAGCTTCAGGAGAAGAGAGGGCCAAGGATGGCAGCTAGAGGAAAGCACATGGCAGCCCCCAAATCCATTCTTTCTCTCCTTTGAGTGGGAGCTGGGCTGATGGCTGCTCAGATAGAGACTACATTTCCCAGCCTCCCTTGCAGCTACGTGTGGTCATGGGACTGAGCTAGTGCAATGGGATGCCAGCCAAAGTGACTTGTGTCTCTTCTTTATCTGGACTTTCAAGACATGGGTGTCTGTTTCCCCAGGCTCTCTCCTCTTCCTACAACCTGGAGCATGAGCATGGTTGTGACCCTGCTTCACGCATGCAGACAAGGACAGCCACAGTGAGTGACAGAGCAGTTCCAGATATGATTCCTTAGAGGAGCCATCACAGACATGTGCAGTCACCTCAGATCTATCCTGTAGATAGAAATAAATTTTTATTTCTTTCATGCCTTTTGCTTTGGAGGTTTTTGGTTACATTTAAACTGAGCCTTAACTCTAGTATAGAAATTGAGATTTGAAAGTGGGGTGCTGCCATAAGCAGAAACTCAAATTATGTGGATGCAGGGAAAAGCTCACCAGAAATAACTCGGCTTACAAGAAGACACATAGAGAGGCAGATTCCAAAGCAAGTACTTAATCCCCAACATGCCTTTCCCTAGCATGTATCTCAGGGCCTGGGACAAGATAATAAAATGTCAGCTAAAACACTCCCTGAGTTCACTTACTTAATCCTCACAGCAACACTGAGAAGCAGGTGCTGATTTTTTTACTATGCTTCAAATGTGGATATTGAGGTTAAAGTTGTTAAATGATTTGACAAAGATTGGACAGCTTTTAACTGGTAGAGCTGGGATTTGAACCCAGGCATTCTGAGACCAGAGTTCAACCTGGTTATAGAAGTCTAGGCAAAATTCTGTTGAACAAAGAGGCATCACCTCATCTCTCTTATTACTTCTCACTCTCCATGCATACTCTTATCTCTGCTTTTAAGGGTGCTGCAAAGGGCTTCTGACTTATAAGCCCCCTAAGTAAAGCTATGACTCCTCCATCTTAAAAATAGTAATAGTCATGAATCTCATAATGACTGTGCCCCTGCACAAGGCTGTCACTTGAGCCCTTCAGATCACTGCCACCTGCCAGCACATCCAGGAACCCCGCTTTGGTTTCTCTGGGAAAAAGGAGGGTTGCTTATCAACACAAGATGGTTTAGATAGGGTTTGGCAAAGTCTCAGGGCATGCTCTGGAGCCTTCTGCTAAAATATCTCAGGGCATGCTCTGGAGCCTTCTGCTAAAATATCTCATTTCACTCTCACAATAACCAGAGATTGGTGATATCATTGTTGTCATTTTTAGGATTATGAAACAGAAACTAAGAAAAGTGACATAATTTGCTTAAGAACACCCAGCTTATGTGGGTAAGACTTGAACCCAAGCCCTTGTGACACACGCCCACATCCTCAATCCATTTATTATACACTCCTTTCACAAGGCTGCACCACAGAACCAAGGCCATGCCCATACAACACTTGAACCGATGACTTGAAAGATGAATGAATAGAGTGAGAACCCTCTGAGCTTAACAAATCATCTGATTTATAGTTTGCCATTCCATTATTTGTTCATCCTGTTATTGTATTTGCTGCTAGTCATAAATTAATCAAATATGAGATACGTTATTTACATTTAAAAACTGACTTTTCTTTCCTCCTTCCTTTTTGGCTCTAACAACATTCATATTTCATCTGAAGGAATGTAGTCAATCATGTCCCAGGGGGGTTGACTCTAGATATCCTTATCTTATCATAAAACAACAAACTTAATCTCTGTGTGCACACAAACTTATCAAAGCAACTAAATCTAAATAAAATTTAACTTCCTTGAGATTTTACCATGCATCACTACTTTCATGCTTAAGAATGATCTACAGCTATTTCTGTCTATTAAAGGAATAAATGTTTAGTTTTTTTTTTCTAATACTTTTTATTTGAGCCACCATAGTAGGACAAAGAGGCTTCTTTTATTCTACCCTGGGGTGTAGTGTCATCTGCAAAGACCGCTGTAATTTGAATGGCCTCTTGCTGAGGAGAAGGGAGAAGTCGAGATCGGTGGACTTGGAGTTTAGGGTACTCAGCTGGTTATGCAACTGATTTGAGGGCAGGAGTCCCCATAGCAGTGTCTCGGGGAAGCAGAAGAACCCTTCAGTGTAGAAAGTTGGATATACTTTCTACAGCAGCAGAAGACCCTGGGCAGCTGGGAACCCATGCTATAAGCAAGTCAGGTAATTGCATTATGACTCCTGATGGACAGCACGGTTTTGTTGGAGGTACCAAGAGCAGTGGGGCACAGGGCAAGGAAATCAGAGGATCAAGTTGGAAACTGAGTCACAAAACCTGAGAAAATGTTCAGGTGGCTGGTCTCTGGTGTATATGACATCACGCAAGAGGCCATAGGTTGAGCAGAAGTCAGCAGCCCCAGTGTCAGGGCAGTTCTTTAATTTTGAAACCCATTTGTTGGAGAGGTGGGAGTCACCACCACCCTTGTACACACCTTGCTCACTATCAGCCAAGGGATGGCTGGGGCAGCATCTTCTGGGAAGGTGTTGACTAGCACTAGCTGGGAGAGAATAGGGAGAAGAGGAACTGACAACATCTGAATTACTAACAAGATCTGAGTTTGGGCACTTGATTCATTTTAATGTGTTTTGCTTTCCTTGGTTCTGACAACAACTTCACTTTGAAAATCAGCCTGGTTGTACGTGTAATGGATCCAGTGACCTCAGCTATGTTATTGACCAAGATATAAGCCTTCTCGTCTGCCCAGCTTAGAAATGAGGTCTACTGGAAATGCTCTGATTCCTTGTTACTCAAGGTGTGGTCTGGGAATCAGCTCCTTGGCCTCCCCGGGGAGCTTGTTCTGTGAGTGAACTCTCAGACCCCACCCTGACCTGCCAAACCAGAATCTGCTTCTAGGATGGACCCTGGCGATTCCTGTGCATAGACAATTTGAGAAGCCCTGATCTGATTGATTCCATGATGGAAGGGAACTATGTTCTTTATTCTGCCATTATATTTGGTAATACAGCCTAGAGGGAGAGGCATGGACAGGAAGATTGAGTGTGCAAGGCAGTTCTGTCATTTATTGGGTTTGTAACATTGGGTAATTAATCCCTTTATCATCTTGATCTCCTTATCTATAAAACGAACACAATGACATCCATATCCAGTGCGTGTGAGGAGTACTAAAGCAATATCATGTGTATAAAATGACTGCATATGGTGCCCGAGAAATGGCAGAAGCAAGTGCACACAAGGATGGCCATGCTGGTAGTACAGTATGGTGATCTCTGTTACTATGCACGGCAGCTTTCCCTTAGTGCGCTCAGCTGCAAGGCTCAGTGGAAACTGAATGACAAGTGGGTGGGGGAAGGAGAAAGCCAGGAGTGACAGAGCTGGGCACAAACTGCAGAGGCTTCTGATCAGTAGGAATTTCTTGAGCCCTCTATCCTCTTAGAGATGGACATTGATGTCTTCACTTATGGTCTCAGCAGGTCCTGAGCCCTGGTCCAAGCCACACTCACCAGTCGGGAAGGGGGTGGTTCTTGAAAAAGTCTGGCTGCCTTCAGCTTGGTATTTACTTTCCCTTGGCTTAGGCCAATTTGTCTCACTCTATTAAACTGCCAGCACTAGACCTGAGACGCTCAAACCTCAGTACTCATTAAAACCAGCTGAGACCTTCTGCAAAACACAGATTCCTGGACCCTAACTCTGAGACTCTGGCTCAGTAGGTCTGTCATGGGGCCAGGCTCATGCCTAACCAGCTTTGGGTGAGGCTGTTGGCGTGGCCCGTGGGCCACATGTGGAGCAGCAGTGCCCTCGGGGATGCAGATGAAGGGGGTCTGGGACCACACTTCGGGGCCTCCCCACAAGACTGCACTCAATTGTTGGTGCAGGCTCTGGTTTACCCACCGTTTCTCCACGCCCTTCCCCGACCCTGCCCTGCTGCCCGCCAGCCCAGAGCCTGACACATACAAGGGCTAATAAGTATTTTTTGAATTAAAAAAACTCCTAAAATTCTGCAACATTTCTGTTAGTCTTTACAGACAGGATCCTTACCCTAACACCTTTCCCAGAAGCTAGGACAGAGACTTTTGCCCAGACTACGAATTTCCTGTGGCTGCTACAACAAATTCCTGCAAACTGCGTAGCTTAAAACAACAGCAATGCATCTCTCACGGTGCTGCAGGTCAGAAGTTTGAAATCAGGGTGTCAACAGGGCCAGGCTTCCTCCAAAAGCTCTAAGGCAGAATCCTCCTTGGCCTCTTCCCAGCTTCCGGTAGCTCCTGGATACCCTCAGCATTCTGTGAATTGGGGCTGCACCTCTTTAATCTGCCTGTCTTCACGTGGCCTCTTCGCTGAGTGTTTCTGTCTCCCCTCTTCTTGTAAGAAACTAGTCATTGAATTTAGGGCCCACCCTAAGCCACTGTGACTTCATCTATTTTTTTTTTTTATTTCAGCATATGAAGGGGATACAAATGTTTAGGTTACATATATTGCTTTTGCCCCGCCTGAGTCAGAGCTTCAAGTGTGTCCATCTCCCAGACAGTGTGCACCTCATCTTAACTATTCATAATTACATTGGCAAAGATCTTATTTCCAAATAAGGTTTCTGAGGTTTCAGGTGGACATGAATTAGAGAATGGGAGGGCACTTTTCAACCCACTTCACCCAGAATGGGCAGGCCTAATCCACCTGATCTGGAGTTCAATGAAGTCAAGTAGGCCACCTCTGAATTCTCTTGGTCCCATCTCTACGGAGCTTCTGAGCTCTGGATGACAGCTTTAAACTTGACACCCTCTGGCTCCGCTTTCATGTCTGCTCTGCCTTGCTTTTGCATTCTCATCTCACTCTGATGTGGCAGATGTTAAACCTGCAATTTCCCACACCTTCTCCTACTGGGTCATCTTCCTACAACCCATCAGGGACCCCCATGCTAGCAGCAGTTTCCAAACTAGGACAACAAGGGGCTGGGAGTGGGCCGGGGCACAGAAAGTTAAAGAAAGAGAGAATATAAATCATCCTGGATTATAAATTTTTCTGGGAGATCTTGGTGGAAAACCAATTTTAATTAAAAGAAATATAGTGATGTTGAAGAAATGAATGCTCAATGTGCATTGCTTTTTAAGAATAAATATGGCAGACCGCAAATCCATTTCAAACTTGTGTTGAACTACTTGGATTACTTCCTTCTGAAACTTCATACCTCTCTACTTTGGGGGCTCTCAAGTGGGAGAGAAAATCCCAGCACCTTACTCTTTTGAGCAAGACTGTCTTTGACGTGGCCCTGCCTTCCCGTCTAGCCACCCACTCAACACTCTGTGCTCCCATGACACCAGCCTCTGTAGGAAGGCCAAGATCTTTCATGCCTCTATGCCTCTGTACACAAGTTCCTGCTGCCTGGATACCTTTGTTCCGTTCACACCTGACTGGGATTTATTCACCCTTTCACGCCTTACTCATATTTCACCTCTTCCGGGAACCTCCCCAAATTCTTCAAAATGAGATTAAGTTCCTGTCCAGTGCACCCCTCTTGTGCTTGCCTGTGATCTTAGGCACTCCCGTGTTCTGGCACACATTGCCATTTGCTGCTATTAGCCTGTAAATTTCTCTTAATGACTGAGAACAGCATGGGGCAGTAAACACATCGTCATTGCCCCAGCATCTGACAGATGGCCTCGCATGGAGTGTGCACTCGATGTTTGTGAGGCACCAGACGACAGAGCGCACGGATGGGGCAGTGAATGAACAATTACCCTGGCTTGAGGACTCGTCCACCAAGACTCCTATGTTAGTTTCTACTGCTGCTGGACTATATTGCCACGGACCTAAAAGGCTTAAGACAACATAAAATGTATTCTTTTATGGTTTTGGAGATAAAATGTATGAAATGGGTCTCATTGGGTCAAATCAGGGTGTTAGCAAGCTTCTGGAGACTGCAAGGGAGAACTCGTTTTTTCCAGAGTCTGAAGACTGTCTGCATTCCCTGACTCACAGCCCCTTCCTCCATCTGCAAAGCCAGCCATGTAGCAGCATTGTCAAGTCTCTCTCTGACCCTCCTGTCTCCCTCTTCCATTCATAAGGACCCTTACGATTACACTGGGCTTGCCTGGATAACGCAGGATAATTCATTCATCTCAGTCATATCTACAGGGTCCCTTTTGCCATATAAAGAAACTTTTGCAGGTTCTAAGGATCAGGACGTGGGCATTGCTGAGGGGCCTTTATTTTGCCCGTCACAAGTCTCATAGCCCAAAGTCCCATCCTGAGCCACCTCCAACCAATGACAAAAGTAACCAGCCTGCCATCCCCTTGGCAAATAATGTGGGAAACTGTCATGCATGCTGGGCTTCAGAATCCCCCCCCAGCCCCCACACCTGTGCTAAGCCCTCCTTCCCAGCTTCCTCCAACTGCACAAATGAATGAGTCCCTGGGGACGCCATTAACCCACTCACCAAATGTGCAGGTAAATGAGCTGCCAGCTCAGATTAGCTCTTCAGGTGAGAGAGCAAAATGTCTGAAGGCAGGATTCCTCTTGGAAGATGATCCAACAAAGGGAATGTGTTCATTAGTGTGGCAGCCGTGCGCTTCCGAGGAAGAGGGGAAGGAGGGTGGGTAGGGGCGAGGACAGGCCCAGATGGAGCACGAGTTCTGACCGTGCTTGCTCTTCCCAGCATTCATGCTCTGCCTGGTGCAGGGAGCTGTCGCCCAAGAATGCAGCGTGCCATCAGGGCGGGGGAGGAGGGACTGGGGCGTGAAGGTGTGCACTGTACTCCTTCCTCCCAGCCTCACTCCCCAAAGGCGAGCTGGAAACCGGCCATGTGCCCACACTGTGTTCTCAACTCAGGGCCAGAGGAGGTGCCCAGAGCCCTGTGGGGGTGAGGAGTGGCCATAAAGGGTGAAGGGCTGGGACTGAGCAGGAAAGGCTGATGCAGAGCGGAAAACAGAAATCACAGCCTCCAACTTCCAAATTGAGACGTTAATGTGACCAAGGAGCTTTGAGCCGGAACTGCTTGATGTGAAGTAACCCGATGTCAGTGTCCAGAGGCAACAGAGGAACCCAGACAGAGCGGCAGGTTTGACACTTTCTCCCCATTACCTGCAGGCTGTCCATGGAGAGCTGTGGACCCCAAGTGCCCTTTGCTCTGTGTCATCTCTGGAGTAGGCCCCGTACTTAAACTGACGTGAGGACTGAAGGGGAGGAATGAGCAGAGGGCAGGCCACAGTCTCTGGCTCCAGCTGTCCACACTCACCGTTCCAACCGCGGGACCTCCCCCATGCTGTCGCTGAGATGGCAGAAGGCAGTTCTGCAGCCGTTGTTCTCATCCTGATGACGTTCAGCGAATGTCCCCCCATTAGAGAGATGATCTAAGCCAGCCTGCTAATATAGCCCACCTGCCTGTCCTGGTTAGTCTCCGCCTCAGAACATCTCAGAACCCTGCTTCTGTGCTTCGGAACGGGCCTCGGGTTGCTGCTTCTTTTCTCTGTCCCTGGGGCTTTGCCCACATCCCTTTGTGTGTCCCTGTGCTTGTCTGGCTTATGCACTGCTGGGACCCAGTGTCCAGGGCTCCATAAATCTACACTGAATAAATAAATGAGCACATTTTAAATCTTCTGTTTTATAAGAAGCTCAGGCAAAGATACCAAAACCACATATATCAAATATTTTGGTTGAAGCAAAGCTGAGTGTTAGGGTCGACAGGATCAATGACAGTCAGCAAGCAGCGTCCCTGACATTTGAGGTCAGGGTGCCCAGGTGGGAATGTTGGCTCCACATTCACCTGGATGATGACCTCCCTGAGGACAGAGACTGTGTTCAGTGCCTATAGAAGTGACCTGCCCCTGCCATTGGAGGAATACGTTATGGAGGCATATTTGTGTCTGGTCCCTTTTTCAGCTTTGCTTCTACTGGAGTTTTTCTTCCTTGGGCTAAAGAAAGCCTGAGCTGCTTTTATGTAATCCCATTCCTTTGTTCCTTTTATTTCTTTTTATTTATAGGGGAAAAAAATGAATCTACTGTGATTCCAGTGTAATTGTGTTATTAGTGCTCTTCTCCCCAAGCCCAAGAAAAGGATGATTATTTAGAACTTTCATATATTCCTAGGTCTTTTGACTAAATAGATGTTGGGATGTTATTTTGAGATGCTATGTTCCCTGCTCCCTGGAGATTTTCTTTCTAGCATGCAAGAAAAACCTGCGGTCTATGGAAACTTGTAAAATCCTTCTCCAGGCTTTAGAATTTGCAGACAGGGGCCCCGGCTAACACATCAACTGGTCCATCAAGCAGAGTTCTCTTCCATATTAGGAGTGTGAATTTCCAGCCCAGTCCCACTTTTAACTGGAGTTTTACTTTCTGAAGTAGAAAGTTAATCTTGGCACAAAGTGCCTCCTTGTTTACGCCTATTCTCCTATGACAGAAAAGCCACTAATTTTCCAATGCAGAGGCTGGTGGTCTCTATCAGTCATTCTCTAAGACTGATTTTCTTCCAATTTTCTCCTCTTTCTGCCTTCACATCTCCCTCCTGGGTTTTAATCCTTGTTCCTCCAGTTGCTTATTGAGTGGCCTTGGTCAAGTTATTTAACCTGCTTTGGACCATTTCCTTCTCTGTAAACTAACAGTACCTAACTTATAGTTCTACCTTTAATATTAAATGAGAAATGTCCGTGAGGTCCTTGACAACCTGCCTGGACCTAATAAATGCCTAATAAATGAGAGTTATTCTTCTTTCTAATTCCTTCATTCTCACCCTTTCTCTGTCCTTCTCTTTCTCCTTTTGTTTTCCTTATGTACTTTTTTTTTCTAGCACATACATTCTTTCTCCCTCTCCTCTTTTTATTTTATCTCTCTTTTGTAATTCAGTTCTATTGATTATCTTATGATTAGCTTGATCGGAACTTGTATTATCATTCATCTGAAATATACGGTTGGTTTCAAGACCCTTCAAACTAGTATTCATCAGTAAAGAGTTGATTTATAATGTTATTGATATTTATGGCGTCAGGACAATATTGCTTTGTTTCCTCTCCAGCAGCCACTAGATTGCAAAGATAATCACAAAAAAGTTTATGTTTCCCTAATCAGGAGCAACAAGGAAACCACCTCTTAATCTAGAGTAAGATTCTCTCTGGACAAAGCAAGCAAGAAATATGGTTATTATGCTGGGACTTGCATCGTCTCTCCTTCTGAATTGAGCAGCGGCTCATAAATTGTTTTCCCAATGTTTTCAGGCCAGCTGTTAGCTGTGTTTGCTGACTCTCTGAATTATTGGCAAATTGTTGGCACCTTGTTAATTATGGGAACATTGCTATTGCCTATTTTGGCAAGAAATTCTGCTATCTGAAGGAATATACCATTCAGCAAATCAGAGTTTAATACCAAGTGACTGCCACATGTCACCTCCTTAATGTTTACCTTTCTCACCAGGCATTATGTTATTCCTTCAATTTGTAGCATTGTTTGTTAACATTTTCTCAATTCGAGGAAGCAGAGAAGTTTTTCAGAGTGATGTTCTCATTTATATGCCAAAAGAGTCTGTTTTTCTTTTTTGTCTTTCAATTCTGTGCATATATATTCATGTATGAGACAGAAACAGTTATAGATAGGATATTTGTCTGTGTCTAAATGCAAGGATCAATACTTATTGGCCACAAGACAATCACTGCTATGTCAAGTTATAATAAGTTTCATCCTGCCTGTTATTGAGCATTGTGCCTGCCACGGTGCTGAGGTCATTGCATACACGAGCCAATCGACTGCATGATAACTCTGCAAGGTTGAGCTGTGGTTGCCATTTTGCACACAAGGAAGGAGGGTGGTGAGAGCCAGTGAGGTGTCTGCCTGAACAGAAGGAGGTAAGTGAACATCGTATGTGAAGTGATGGAAGTGAGTCCACTTGGCACCCCAGGGCATGGATTCTTGGAGCAGCCCAAGGCAGCCCTTACTTGCAGTGTGGCCTCAGACAGGCATTTCATTTCCTTGCACTTCGGTATGCGCATCTGTGTGTGCAACTGAGGAATCTGTTCCTGTCCTACCAACTTCAAAGGTTTCGGGTGAATATCATGTGAAGTAACAAGCCATGAAGCCAATTTATTGTTTGGATAAAACAATTTAGTAGTAGATAGTCTATCCTAAAAGTTGAGATGGCACCGGAGGGAAGGAGTGGCATTTGTTGAGTATTTACTGTGACCTGGCAGGGTTCCAAACACCTACCTTTGCTTGTATTCTCTTATTTGAACCCCACAAAACACCAAATGGAGTTATTACTCCTATTTTATCATATGAAGAACCTGAGGATGAGGAGGGAAAGTAACTTGCTTAATGGTACACAGCAGATGAGCAATAAAGATGAGCCCTGAATCTCTCTTTCCCCTGACAGAGCCTGGCACTTCCCAGTAAGTCATACTGGTAAAGCCAAAGGCATGCTTTGGCCCCTCTTTAAAACAAACAAACAAGCAAATCAAGCATCTCAGTAAGGGATATCTATCAAAAGGATGCAAATATAATGTGGATGGGGGGTGGGAGCCAAGATGGCTGACTAGAGACATCGCTTTTCGGATCATCCCAGGCGGAAGGTAGAATATTGGATTGATGAAAGCAGAGAGCAGTTGCAGCTCAGGTGTGGGTCACAGGAAGAGATACAGAGATGTCTGGGGACCCAACTGAGAAAAACTGCTAAACTGAGAGAGAAGAAGATAGATGAGAGAAGACAGCAGCACGATTTGAACTCAAAGAGGCTCGGAGCCCAAAGAAAGGGTAAGAGGGGTTTCTCCTCCCCCACAAAGGTACCTTCAGTGAGTATCAAGACACAAAACATTTTGGAGGCATTTCCACCCTCCATGAGCCCGGGCACAGCAGCTAAACAGGAACAGTGAAGTGAACCTAGTAATCCACAGGAGTTTGGGTGTTCAAAAGGGACACTCCGCAGTAGAGTACCACAGGAGGTCAGAGTGCTGGCTTCCTTACACTTAGACACTTCTTCCTCCACACCCCCTCCAATAACGGCATTAGAGAATAATTTTAGCTCTCAAACTAGCTGGTAGCTGTGGCCCCTATTCCCCCATGGCAACTGTGAGAATACTCTGAACTGGGTAGCACACAAATGGCTGCATCTCCTTGGTGGTTGCATGTTCCCAGCTGAGCATGGCACTGAGAGTGGGACCACTGCAATTTGCGAGCTTCTTGCCCACAGGCATTTCATGGATTTGCGTGCTGGCAGCTTAGACAGGCAGGCCGGAACTGGTGCCACCCCAGACATGAGAATGATGCAGGGAGATGCAGGGGAGAGGGAATGGTAGAAGTCACATTGTAAAAATGCCTATATTACCCAAAGTGGTCTATAGATTCAATGCAATCCTCATTAAAATGCCAACATCTTTTTTTTTTTTGCAGATCTAGAAAAAAAAATAATTCTACACTTTGTATAGTACCAGAAAAGACCTCGAATGGCCAAAGCAACCTTAAGAGTAAAGAAAAAATCAAGAGGTATCCCCTTACCAGACTTCAAGCTATACTACAAGGATATAGCAACCAAAACAGCATGGTACTCACATAGGAAGAGAGACATAGACCAATGGATCATAACAGAGAACCCAGATATAAAACCATCCTCACATTGCCACCTGATCATTGACAAAACAGACAAAAATATACACTGGGGAAAAGAATCACTCCAGTAAGAATGGCCTTTATCAAAAAGTCCCAAAACAATAAATGTTAGTGTGGATGCGGAGAGATAGGAACGCTCCTACATTGCTGGTGGGACTGCAAACTAGTTCAACCTCTGTGGAAAGCAATATGGAGATACCTTAAAGTGATACCAGTAGATCTACCGTTTGATCCAGCAATCCCACTACTGGGCATCTACCCAAAAGAACAAATGACACTCTACAAAAAAGACACCTGCACTCAAATGTTTATAGCAGCAAAATTCACAATTGTGAAGTTGTGGAAACAACCCAAGTGCCCATCAATACATGAGTGGATTAATAAAATGTGGTATATGTATACCATGGAGTACTATTCAGCTTTAAGAAACAGTGGTGACATAGCACCTCTTGTCTTTTCCTGGATAGAGCTGGAACCCATTCTACTAAGTGAACTATCCCAAGAATGGAAAAAACAAGCACCACATGTACTCACCAACAAATTGGTATTAACGGATCAACACCTTAGTGGACATATAGTAATAACATTTATTATGTGTAGGGCAGGTGGAAGGGGAGAGGTGGGGATGGGTATAGACATACATAATGAGTGAGATGTGCACCATCTGGGGGATGGTCACGCTTGAAGCTCTGACTCAAGGGGGGAGGGGGGCAAGGGCAATATACATAACCTTAACATTTGTACCCCCATAATATGCTGAAATAAAAAAAAGAATCGCTATTCAATAAATGGTACTGGGAAAGTTGGATAGCCACATGTAGAAGACTGAAACAGGATCTGCACCTCTCACCACTCACAAAAATTAATTCATGGTGGATAACAGACTTAAACCTATGGCATGAAACTATAAGAATTCTGAAAGAAGAAGTTGGAAAAACTCTTCTAGATAACAGCCTAGGCAAAGAATTTATGAAGAAGACTCAAAGGCAATCTCAGCAACAAACACACAGCAATAACAAAAGTAAATAAATGGGACCTGATTAAATTATAAACCTTTTGTACAGCTAAGGAAACAATCAATAGAGTGAATAGACAACCTACATAATGGGAGAAAATATTCATATGCTATGCATCCAATAAATGGCTGATAATCAGAATCTACAAATAATAGAAGCAAATCAGCAAGAAAACATCAAACAACCCCATCAAAAAGTGGCAAAAGACATGAACAAAGCTTTTACAAAGAAGATAGACTAAAGGCCCATAATCATAAGAAAAAAATGCTCAACGTCTGTAATCATCAGGGAAATGCAAATCAAAACCACAATGAGATATTACCTAAATCCAATGAGAATATTTTTTATACAAAAGTCCCAAAACAACAGAGCCTAGTGTGAGGCAGAGAGAAAGGAACACTTATACACTGTTGGTGGGACTGTAAACTAGTATAAGTTCTATGGAAAGTAATATGGAGATACCTCAAAGAACTAAAAGTAGACCTACCATTTCATCCAGCAATCCCACTACTGGGTATTTAATCAAAGGAAAAAAAGACATTTTATAAAAAATACCCTTGTACTCAAATGTTTATAGTGGCACAATTCACAATCATAAGGATGTGGAAACAATCCAAATGTCCATCAATACATGAGTAGATTAATAAAGTGTGGTATATGTACACCATGGAATACTACTCAGCCACACAAAAAGTGGTGAACTAATACCTTTGTACAACCTGGATGGAACTGAAGACCATCTTTCTAGGTAAAGTGTCACAAGAATGGAAAACCAAACACCACATGTACTATTAAACTGGAACTAATTGACCAACACTCATGTGCACATATGGTAGTAAAATTCAATGGAAATAAAGCAGGTGGGAGGGGGAAGGAGGGACAGGTAAATTCACTTCTGACGGGTACAATGCACATGATCTGGCTGATGGTTACACTTTTAACTGTCACTCAAACTGTACAAAAGCAATTCATGCAACCAAAATGTTTGTACCCCCGTAATGCCCTTTAATTAAAAAAAATAATAATAATGTGGTTGGATCAGATCACTTTTAAGAATCTTTCTAGCTCTGACCACATCTTTTGTTGAATATTTATTGAACAATAGTTTGCCAGAGAATCTGTAGCTCTTCTTCTAGTTTCATTGACTTCCTTATCTCCACCCAGTCCTGTGGTGACGCATAGTGCAAACAAAACAAGTGGTAAATGGAGAACTCTACTCATCCCACGGACAGGTAAATGAAGGTTTTAGATGTACAGTAATTTGGTCATTTTCAGATTCTGCTTCCTTGATGTTTCAACAACCAGGTAAATCATCTATTTGGCAGCTTGGAAGCGAGCAAAGCACAGAGGGTAGTGGAATCCAGACTGTGTGTTGAGAAACAACCGATTGCCAGGCAAATATGGGCTTTGGAATCAGCTTACCTGTGTCTGGGTCTTGGCTGTTTCCTTAATTAGCTCCAGCCCCTGGGCCAACGCTCTTAATTTATCTGAGCTCCCGTTGCATCATCTGAGAATCGCAGATAGTCACAAGTGCCTGGCCCTGCTTCTGGTTACTGTAGGTTCTTAACTGACATGAATTTCCCCTCCACCTACACTGCTAGGTGGTTGAGGAAGGCTCCTGGTTGAATTCCAGAGATATGGGATTTCATGCAGTTATTTTTCCAGATGAAGCCCCTAAGCTGTTTTTGATGACTTTTTCCCCCCTCCTTTTACAATGAAGTGACAAAGATCTTTCTGGTTGTTTTGTTTTTCCTTTTCGTAAAGTAGCCAAGATAACAAACTTCAAGCAATATTGGCTCTGCAATACATTTCCATGCTAATTAATACAGCCCCAATTGGGTGAGATTTTCTTAGGAAAATAAATTACATATATTCAGGTGTCTGGTTTTTACTGCCATTAAACTTAACTACCCTGTTTGTGTCTCTTTATTGCTCTTCTTTTATAAGGACCATAAAAAAGAAGCTACAATACTTCAGCCAGGGGCCCGGAGGAAGCGCCTTTTCATATTTCTAATAGCTTCAAATAAAATATGTTCAAGCACTCCTGGCCATCTGGCTGCAAAATGTTGTTTAGAGAGGTCCCCCTTCTTCCCCGCCCCTGGTTCTTACAAGCATCAATTCTATTTTCCAATTCCTTTGCTGGATTAAATTTATGAACTGCTCAGCCCTTTGGGTGATAAATCTGTTGATTGTGACCATTTCCTCTTTCCAGTTTCCAATTAACATGATTGGTATGGAATCTACGGAGACAGCTTAGGTCTTGTTACTTTCATCTTGCAGCTCAGGAGCTGAGTCAGCACAAATTTCATCCTTCCCCTCTGTAGTCACTTTCCTACTCACACACCTTTTAGAGCATTTGACAATAGCTCAATATTATTTCCATGCATTTTGAAAAAAAAAATCCCTGGATTTAAAACCTGCAGATGGAGCTTATAATTTTTCTTTAAACATTTTCATTCAGTACAGGTAATTTTCTATAACATTTTCATCTTACGGGCAGCTTCATATTTTCATAGGAAAATAGATCCAGCTTCTAATCAGACAATATTACAAGTGAATGTGACGCTTTTTACAAATGCAAAGTGACATGAAGGTAGAGAGTAATAAGGAAATGGGAATTTGCTTCAGGGTGTTCATGACAAGTTGATTGTCTTTAACTTCTACATTATTTTGACATCCCAAGTCCCAAGAGGAGGGAAAGAGGCCTAATAGAACTGCACTTCCCCTCTCCCAGCTCCTCCTCTTCCTTCGTCTCCCTCTTGTCATCTTCCATAGTCATTTGACCATGGGAGTCACCATCTCAATCACCAGGTGGCAGTTTGGCAACTGGAAACAATGCAGGTACAGCATGTGGAACCAATCTTGGCTCCATTCTCAACTCTGCTACTTACAACTTTTATGATTTGGGATGGAAATATTTTTATCCCTAAGTTCCAATTACAGCATCTATTAAAAGAGAAAAAACCAATAGTACCTACCTTTCCCAGGTATGTTATGAAGTAACCCAAGTATAATAACTAGCACAAAGCTGGTGCACAGAAAAGAGACGTTCTTCTCCAAAAATGTAGCTGAACCCTGGAGCTCTGGAGCCAGAAGGCTTGGGTTCAAATTCCAGTTCTACCTCTTCCTGGATATAGAACCTTGGAAAACTCCAATTTAAACTCTCTGTGTTTTAGTTTCCTCATCTATAAAATGAGAATAATAATCACAGAATATATTTTATTATTGTGAGATTAAATAAAATAAAACCTGCTAAGGGATGAAACTGCAATGCTAAGTAAACATAATTATCAGTTAAACATTTATCAATAGCCTATTTCTATTTCCTTCAGCCAATATTTGTTAAGAACCTGCTGTGTGCTCAGTGCTCTTCTAGGTACTTGACATGGTCCAAAGGTGAAGTAGAGCCTTCAAATTCAGCCCAAGCATCACATGAAAGGGGGAGCCTTTTCTGTGCTTAAATCTCTGCCCAGATTAGGTCTCCTATCATGAGTTCTTATAAGACCAGGACCTCTTCTCAGCACCTATGAAGGTTAGAAGTTCTATACTAGGTGTGCTATTTAAGTACTATTTCACCTGCTAACCCATAAGCCCCACAAGAACAGGAGTTGTGTCTGTTTTGCCTCAGTCACCGTCTTTAGTGTGAGGCCCTGCACATGTCAAGAATTCAATCGATATTCGCTGAATGTCGAATGGAGGTAGAGTCCTTTCCCTTGAGGACCCTGCATTTTAGCGGAGTTATCAAACAAATTCTATAATAAAGCTATATGTTAAAAAACGCTGTAGAAACTTGAATTGCAAAGAGCTAACTCCATCCTGGAAATTGAAGAAATCTTCCTGGTGCGGGACCTTGAAGGGTGAGTAGGAGTTCTTTAAGCTAAGAGGGGAATTGGCTACCCCAGGCGGATGGAAGAGCTTGCTCTAAGGTGTAAAGGTCGGAGGGTGTGCTGGGGACAGATGGCATGGCTAGTGCTCCAAGAGCATGGCAGGGGAGGGTCAGGAGACTGAGCCTAGCACGGGCACTCTTGTCTCAGAGCACACAGCTCCACGCCTTGTGTGCAGTGGCTGTTCAACAGATAATTTCTCGCTGACTGTTGAATGAAAAGTCCAGTGCCCATCCCTAAGGAGAATACCAAGTACATGGCTATGGAAGTACAAACTATTTAAGACACAATGGTTGGCATGGCATTTAAGATACAGATTCTGGCTATGGTAATAAAGACCAAATACAACAGTGGTGTAAATTAAGGAGACAATTACCTTTCTCTCCTACGACAGTTGGAACATAAAGAGTATAGGGTTGATCCAGCATCTCAACGGCACTTGGAACCTGAGCTCCCTGTGTCTTGTTGCTCTATGGTCTTGACATGACTCTGACTTTGGGGTTCAACATGGCTGCTCCAGCTCTCTGCATCCTATCCACCTGAGACAGTCAATGAAGAAGGAGAAAGATGAGGCTACTACACAATTTCAGCTTGTGCCCCACTGACTGGGAACTGACTCCAAGATGAAGCTTGGAAACACAGTCTTGAGCTGGGTCACCATGTACCTGGCTAAAATTTTAACTACCATAGAGGGAATTAAAGCACATATAGGTGTGACACTTAGACATTTCTGTCACACAAGTCCTGTACATAGTCAGGAGCCTGCTGAGATGGGAGCTATTGAATGTGAGGTCCAAAGACATGAAACTTGAGAAAATTGGCTCCAGAGAGGACTCTGGTTCAACTTCCATCCTTCCCTGACTGTGAAGTCAGACTTCACTTCAGTTAAAATATCTTCCCGAAGGAAAGGGTTGGCTCAACCTGTACTTGCCGATGTGTGAAAATACTTTGATGTGCATGTATCAGTCAGGAGAGGTATTTGGGGTCATTTTCTACTATTCAAATATAAAGCTTCAGAATGATAAATGTTTTAATAAATTTATATTCCTTTACTTGTATTAGGAATATTTTTATAATGTAGGAGACAATTTGGTGTGTTCATAATTTGCTCAGCATGATTTAGGATCCATGGTGACATGGGGACCACAGTCTGCTTTATCTGTCACAGAGTCTGAGAGCTGGCTATGCTTGGAATGCTTCCCTAATTTATGTCACAGTGGGATTGGAGGAGGTGGGGAACTAAAGAAAAACTAAAGCAATGCAGAATCTGGGAAAAGGAGAAATTCACTGCACTCATTCCTTCAGGATAGAAGGAAGAATGCATCCAGAGATATTGCTGGAGAGAATCTAAGACCAGCGGCTGTGACAGTGATAATTATATGTGGTTCCACATTTCTTATCAGATGTTTTTTTCTGGAAAATATTCACTCCCCTCCCAGCCCTTTGGGGTGGCCATTTTCCCACTCCACTAACTCTTGCTTGGACAACAGAAGGTGGGCAGATTTAATACGAGCAGATAATGCAGGCACTATTTAAACGTGCTTGCACAGGTTGGCTGGGCTCCTGGGCTCCAGGGATTTGCCTTGGGAAGTTCAAGCCCAGGAAAGTTAGTGCACTTTCAGCCTGGGCCCCCTAATGAAGACAGGTGGAGCAGACCCAACTGCAGCCTGGAGCCAAGCCTGCTGCCTGGAGCAGGTCTGCCAGCAGAGACCAGCCCACAGAGCTGAACTGCAGCTGGCAGCAGATCCATGAACATAGGAATAAGTGTGCTCATAAGCCACTGAGTTTGGGATTGTTTAATCATGCAGTATTAATGTAGGAATAGCTCACCAATACACCAAGCTTCTGAGTTTTGCTTTATATTGTTTTCTTATATGCACCACAAATTAAAGATATATTATTTCTAATGCATGCCACAGTCCATTGAAGATCACAGTGGGGGTTGTGAGGAAGGGTTCTTCTCCACAAGGTCACTCACGGATTCAGGCTCCTTCCATCTGGGTATCTGCCATGCCCCCAGAGCCTCAGAGTGTTCCCCTAGACACCACACATCTGTCAGCATATGAGTGAAGAGAGGGTGGAGAGGGCTGTTCAGAGGGCTTACAGGTTCTGTGCACATTTCGTTGCCCAAAACTCAGTCTATGGCTGACCTAATTGGAAGGTTGGCTGAAAAAAGCAGTCCCACACAAGGCAAGAATCCTAGTGGACTATTCAGGGAGGACAGAACCTGGTGTTGGAAAAGCAGAAAGCAGGAGAAGGTAAGGCAACCCAAAAATCAGCAGCTGCAGGAAGCTGCGGCCACCCCCAGGGCTGGCAGACCAAAGAACAGAATGATGCTGTCAAAGCCCAGTGCAGGCACTGCCCAAGGGAGCCTGAACCTTGGCAGTGGGGCCTCCAAAGATCCAGCCAAGTTGTTGAGCACAAAGGGCTACCTGGCAGGAGATGAATCTACAGAAGGAAACTGAAACCACAGAGAACAGTCAAGTCACAAATGTAGAATGACTAAGAGGGAGCTAGAACTAGTATGAGCCACCAGGGTGACAGCCAGAATAATGAAGAAGTCAGAACCAGTACATCAGACTCCACCAGCATCAGAGCAAGAAGGGAAGACACACCCTGGCTTCTCCTGTTGTCCTAGGTTGGTGTCCTGGAACCCGAGCCTGACATAGGGAAGTGTGTGCAAAAGTCATTTACTAAGAGAAGCTCCCAGGGGAAGTCTGCATGGCCAAGGAAGAATGCCAGCAAAAGGGAAGGATTTAAGCAAAGTTGGGGTTCTAAGTGATGTCTAACCTTAGCCAGATCCTGGAGGGAGCTCTGGAGTACAAATTGCTTCTCCGCGTTTTTTTTCTTCCATGAGACAATGGAGATGGGCCCTTATCAAATCACTGACCCCACACAAGTCATGATCAGATAAGAGTTCCCAGGGAGCTGTGAAACCTCTAGGCACCTCCAGACATGTGGCTGCAGCCACTAAAGGCCAATCCTGCAGAGAAGATCGGTGGTAGCTGTGAGCCTTCAGCAGCAATGCAGCAGCTGGGGGATGGGTACCCCAAACTTAAAAGGGACCCCAGGGATCTGAGTGGAGCACCAACAATGTCTACCCCAACTTCCCACTCTTTTATCTTCTGGCAGTTTTTCCATTGGCTGAACTTGACTCACGAAGTCAAAAGTGGAGGGTCTGTTTGTGCGGAAAGGCAGGGAGGGGGTGAACGTGAGAGCAAACAAGCAAATGACAGTAACTGCTCAATAATATCTGCTAAGCTGAATTACACTTCCCCACATGTTGTAGACTTTTTGGCACTTTGCAAAAATTGAACCTGTCAAGCGTGGTTGAAGATTTACCATCACTAAGGAAATAGTTTGCAGTAGAAAATTATCATTTGCCTAAGAGTGCATGACAGATACTGATTTTGTGTCAAACACACTACAATTTACTCACCGACCTAAAAGGAGTTTGAGGGGAAGTTTAGATTCAACCTTGGGTGAGACGGGATCCATCCGTCCCCAGCCACCTTCTCGAGTGTTAAACCAAACAGACATTAATTTTTTTTTTCTTCTGGATGTGAAATATGCATTTTAAAGGGAAGTCCAAAAGTCTGATGAGGTGGAGGTATTGTGCAGACTTTGAGTTAAAAGCCTGGAATTGCAGTGCACGTTATTTACTGATTCATAGCAGGACTTTACCGATGTGTGGACTTGTTTTGGGGGCTCTTCCTGAAACTAACAGCATGCTCTTCCACCAGTGGCTGGGGAGGACTTCACTCTGCGGCCTCCAGTGTGCTGCTCTCATGTGATTATACAGAGAATTTGCTCAGCTTCTCATAACTCTCAACAAATGTTAGTTGATGAAAATTATGTGGTGTCCAAGAAGACTCTGGAATCCAGAAAATGAAAAACTGAAAACTCTTTGCAGAGATCAGAAAGAGAAGTGGTAAAATACTTTAGCACTTTTAAATGCCAGGCATAGTGCTGAGATCTGTGCACCTATCTACCCACTCTCTTCCCGTGTCATTGCTGTGAGTTATGTGTGAGTGTCCTTGAGATACAGAAAGCAAAATAGAGGCTCAGGAACACCACGTAGCTTACCCAAGGGCATATACCTGGAGGAAAAAAACCAGGATTTCGACATGGATCTTAATGATTTTAAAGCCCGTGACACCAACTGAGATAACAGTAACATTAATAATTAACAACTGTGATTTGGGCCTTTGTATATTCTGTGCCTCTGCCTCAAATGACTACCCCACCTCACTTTCTCCTACTCACCAGTTAGACCTTAGCTGAGACATCACCTTCTCTTGGAAGACTTATCTTTAACCCCGAAGTTCATAGTCCTCCCATCTGCTGCCAAAACCCATTGTGCATGCCTTATAATGACATTTATAGCCTATGTCACTGTGTTCCAATTGGTTTAACCACTCTGGGTGTCCTGTGAGGACAGGGGCTTTCTTAGTTTTGCTCATGTTTGTTTCTCCAGCACAGTTCTCATTACATAGAAGGTGCTCAATTCATATTTGTGGATTACTGGGTGCCAGGCACCTCGAGGCACCTCCAGACACATGGCTGTAGTAGCTAAAGGCCAATCCTTCAGAGAAGATGGATGGCAGCTGTGGGCCTTCAGCGGTCATTATCATGTTTCTTACTCACTCCTCAAAAGGCTCCTGGAGGAAAACACATACACAGCACCTAAGACAGGAGGTTTCCTAGTGAACGCTAATTCCTTTCCCATCTCTGCCTTCCCATTACTTCACCCTGACCTCCCTAAGAGAAATGCACACACACACTCTCTAATTCCCTCTCAGCTTTATTGAGGTAAAATTGACCAATAAAAATTGTATATATTCAAGATATACAATCACATGTACATTGTGAAATGATTACCACAATCAAACTAATTAACATATGCATAACCTCACATAGTTATCTTTTTTGTTGTTGTTGTTTTTTGGTGGTGAGAACACTTAAGATCTACACTCTCAGGAAATTTCAAGTGTACGATATGTTATTAACTGTAGCCCATTATTAGTTATTATTAACTAAGGTACCATGCTGTACATTAGATTTCCAGAACTTATTTACCTTACAACTGTAAGTTTGTACCATTTGACTAAAATCCCCCCCATTCCCCTTAGCCCCCAGCTTCTGACAACCACCCTTCTATAGTGTTTCTATGAGTTCTATTTCTTTAGATTCCACATATGCATGAGATCATGCAATGTTTGTCTTTCTGTGTCAGGCTTATTTCGTATAGCATAATGCCCTCTAGGTTCATCCCTGTTGTCACAAACGGCGAGATTTCCTTCTTTTTTAAGGCTGAATAATATTCCATTTTCTGTATCCACTCATGCATCAACAGGCATACTTAGGTTGTTTTCATATCTTGACTATTGCATACACTTTATTTGGCTAATTTTATTCTTTTCTTCCTCTCTAAAACCTTTATTTTAATTATTAAAGATTAAAAGTCATTTATCTCTGTTTGAGTCTCCAGCATGACCATCCCCCAGATTGTACACACCTCTCTCATTATGTATGTATATACCCGCCCTCCTTGTGGGGGGAAGCGGGGAAAGGGCATTTATTGAAACTTTAAATTCTGTACCCCCATAATATGCTGAAATTAAATACATATATATATATAAAGTCATTTATCAAGAAATCTCATATTTACTAAGTACTGCAAAGAAGCCAGCCCTGTAGCAGGTAGATTCAATGAAATAGAATAGTTATTTCAGCATCTCCCTGTCCTTCCCTCCCTGCCTCTAGTAACCCCTGTTCTAGTCTCTTTGATCTCATAGAATTGGAGAGTAGAATAATAGTTACTGGAAGAGAGAGTAGAATAGTAGAATAATAGAGAGTAGAATAGAAGTTCTCATAGAATTGGAGAGTAGAATAGTAGTTACTGGAGGCTGGAAAGGGCAGAGGGGTGGGAGAGAGGTAGGGAGAGATTGGTTAATGGATACAAAATTATAAATAAATAAGAGCAAATTCTAGTGTTCAATAGCACTGTAGGTTGACTATAGTTAACATTGATACATTGTATATTTTCAGATAGCTAGAAGAGAGGATTTTGAATGTTCCCTACACAAAGAAATGATATAAGTGTCTGAGGTGATAGACATGCTAATTACTTTGATTTGATCATTTTACACATTGTATACATGTATTGAAATATCACTCTGTATCCCATAAATATGTAAATCATTATGTATCAATTATTTTTTTTAAAAAAATAGTTATCCCATCCCTGCAAGGGATATACTATCTAGCTGTGGAATATACATCAATACACATCTAAATATAGATAAAACAGCCAGTGATTTCTGAATACATGCCTTAACTTCCACCAGTATTCATGAAGTGCTTTTCTTGTGTCAGGCTGTGTTAGCTCCTGTCTTCCCTGGGGGATTTGAAACTTCTCAGAGTTCTAAAGATTCCATTTGCCTAGATAACACCTGTAAACTGATACTTGAGTGAAACCACATGATGACTGAGGGATCTGGGTAAATTACTTCATCCCTCTAGACTTCAGTTCTTTATTAAAAGGGAGTAGTGAGAAGGTAATTTTAATACAGCTGTTTAGAGATTAGCGTGTAGAGCTCTTACCACAATTCCTGGACCCAAATAAGTAACTTTTCAAAAAGTACTGCCAATCAGCACCATCACATTGCTTTGTCTCAGTTAGTATCCACAATGATGGTGGAATATAAGTTTTGAGGCTATGGTGCTCATTATTTTCTTCTTTATATTCCCATAGAAGTTGAGGGGAGGGGTTTTCTTCTGGATTTACTAGGAAGAAACAGTCTTACAAGAATAATTCTGTTCCTTTTGCCTACTCTCAAAGCATGCTAAAGACATACTTCTCATATTGGCCTGTGTTAATGGTATTGTTCAACCAGGAATAACATCACTATTGTATTTTATCATGGTAAGACTCATATTTTTTCCTTTATTGGTTAAAAATCCATAACAGAGGAAGGAAGAGTATGATTAATTATAAGCTCTCCTTAAACCACTATCCCTTTTTGCTCTATTTTATAGATTTAAAAAGTGACGGTCAAAGAAGTTAGGTCACTCCAAGAGAAGTGGCAGAGCTGGGATGTGAACCTGATTCTACAAGCTCTAAGTCCAGAGTAATACCCTCTCCCTCCCTGCGGTATTCATTAGCCAAGCAGCCTGCTTTGAGTCTGAGTTTGTGAAGACACCTCATTTGTAAGTAAGCTCTATTTTCACAACTCAAATTCAGAAAGAAACTTTGATTTATATTCTTAAAAGTCATGTAATTGACACACACACAGGAGACTTCAGTTTCTGGTCTGACATGCAAAGAGCTTGGGAGTTGTCACTTCCATCCCCACAAATAAACCAAACAGACAAACCGAGAATCAACAACTCTTCTTGGATCCATTAGAGAATTGAAGTCACAGGGCAAACTGCCACCCCCAAAACTGAAATAACAGAGACACAGGGAATCACAAGTTAGTGAGGGTAGAAGTCCATAGCTGGAACCAGTATCTTTAGGGACATTTTAAATTATAGTTGACAAATTGCTGGAGACTCAGTGTGGACTACTTTGATAAGCAAACACTCTGGGGAGGGGGCAGCCTTCAAGGAGACCCACACTTGCATGAGCTTTACCTTCAAGCCCCCAGGTCCTCAGGGCATATTAATATTTTGGAGAAAAAGTTCCTCATGCTTCCAGCAGGAAAAAGAAAACTGCGGACATTTTGAAATATGCCCAGAGCTCTCTGGTTTCTTTATTATACCCTACTCTCAAGGGAAACTATGTTACCAGAGCCCACCAACCTGGGAGAAGGGAAGTACTCAGTTCTAGCTGCTTTCAGCCTTTACGGCTCTCCTGAGCAGGGAGGAAGGGGGAAGCTGAGAAGCATTTGTGAAGGCTGCAGTCTCGGGACACAAGCTAACTGAAAACTGAAACCTAATCGCAGGACTAACCTAATCTTTAGTCTTATGGTCCTACAGTCCTTCCCCTGTCCCTATACCTTATCATCCTATCCACAGGGTGACTGTAGAATAACAGAAATTATCACTATAGGAACTGCAAGCCTCAGACATTATTTTAGAAGGATTCTTTGAGGAAACCCAATGACAATAGTTTGAAACAGAAACTATGGGTTCTCTAAAGGAAATTTTAGCTTTTGACACCAGAGATACAGTAGTCAGCAGCCTGACTGATAGCCATATAGTTTTAAAACTTCACACTAAAGGAAACTCAGTTCCTTCTACCATGCACTTTATGTTCAGCTTTCAACAACAAAAAAAAATTATAAGGCATACTGAAAGGCAGAAACACAGTCTGAAGAAACAAAGCAAGCATCAGAACCAAACTGAAATATGGCAGAGATTTTAGAATTATCAAACTGAGAATTTAAGATTACTATGACTGACATGATAAGGACTCTAATGTGAAAAGTGGACAACGTGAAGAACAGATGGATAATGTCAGCAAAGAGATGGAAACTCCAAGAATCAAAAGCAAATGCTAGAAATCAAAACCACTATAACAGAAATAAAGAATGCCTTTAATGGGCTCATCAGTAGACTGGATGCAGCCAAGGAAAGAATCAGTGAGCTGGAAAATATGCTAATGGAAAACTTCAAAAACTGAAACACAGGGACAGAAAAGAATGAAAACAAAACAGAACAGAACATCTAAGAGCTGTGGGACAGTCGCAAAAGGTGTAACACACACATAATGGGAATACCAGTAGGAGACAATAGAAAAAGGAGAAAAGAAGAAATATTTGAAATATTAATGGCTGATAATTTCTCAAAATTAAGGACACACACTGAGCCACAAACACAGGAATCTCAGAGAACACCAAATAGGATAAATACTAAAAAAATTATACATAGGCATATCATATTTAAACTGCAGAAAATCAAAGACAAACACAATTTTAAAAGAAGCAAGAGGGACAATAAATCCACTCTACCTGCAGAGGAGCAAGGATAAGAATTATATCAGTCTTCTCTTCAAAAGACATGCAAGCAAGAAGAGAGTAAAGTTAAATATTTAAAGTGTTGAAAGAAAAATAATGCCTAGAATTCTATATCAGGAAAAATTACCCTTCAAAAGTAAAGGATAAATAAAAAGATTCTTAG
The DNA here is from genome assembly GCA_008750895.1 of Mirza zaza. Lineage (NCBI taxonomy): Eukaryota > Metazoa > Chordata > Mammalia > Primates > Cheirogaleidae > Mirza > Mirza zaza. The sequence goes on from VSMD01070617.1 coordinate 130,379, forward strand.
ACCAGAAAATAAAGCCAAGGGAATTTGTCACTAGTAAGCCTACTTTGCAAAAAATTATAGAAAAAAAAATAAAGATCTTTAGAGAGAAGAAAAGTGATATAGATCAGAAACTAAGATCTACCTAAAGAAAGGAAGAGTATAAAGAGAAGGAATAAATGAAGGTATATTAGTTTTCTAAAGCTGCCATAACAAAGTATCACAGACTGAATGGCATAAAAAACAGAAATTTATTTTATCCCAGTTTTGAAGACTTGAAGCCCAAGGTCAAGGGGTCAGAAGGGATGGTTTCTTCTGAGCTCTCTGTACTTAGCTTGTTCATGGCTGTCTTCTCCCTGCCTCTTCACACAGTCTTCTCTCTATGTGTGTTGGCCCTAATTTTCTCTTATTTTAAGGACATGAGTAATACTGGATTAGGGTCCACCCTAATAATATTATTTTAACTTAAATACCTCTTTAGAGACCCTCTCTCCAAATGCAGTCACATTCTGAGATAGTGGGGGTAAGGACTTCAAAATATGAATTTTGGAGAGATACAATTTGGTCTGTTACAGAAGATAAAATAAAATCACTTACTTTTCTTATTCTCCTTTTTTATTTTTCCCTTTATTTTTCCTGTACTTTCCATTACATCTTTTTTATGTGTTTAACTGATCTAAGAAATAATGGTTTGTTCAAAATAATGATGTCAGCTTTCACAGTGACAGTATTGTAGCCAATGAGCTTTATCTGAGGCACAATTATTGCTAATTGATAATAGTGATGTCAACAATGTATTGGTTGATTATAGCTTACAAATAAATAAAATAAAGGATACCATATAATAAGGTAGAGGAAAAAGGAGGGAGAAATAGGAAATATTTTGTGATAAGGTACCTGCACTACCTGTGAAGTGGTATAGTGTTATTTGAAAGTAGACATAGATTAATTGTCAATGTATACCACAAACTCTAGGATAGCTGCTAAATTGTTTAAAAGAAGTATAATTCATGTGCTCAGATGGAGAAAGTGGAATTATATAAAATAATCAATTAAAATCAGAGAAGGCAGGATAAAAGAGAAGAATAAAAAATGACAATACATAGAAAATAATCACAAATGTAGCATATGTTAATCCAACTATATCAATAATCACTTTAAATATGAATACTGTAAATACACCAATTAAAAGATATATTGTAAGAGTAGATAAAACATAGAACTCAACTAGCATTGTCTATAAGAAACCCACCTTAAATGTAAAGACACAAATAGGATAAAAGTAAAGGGATGAAGAAAGATATACCATGATAACACTAATGAAAAGAAAGATGAAGTAACTATAATCATTTCAGTCAAAACAGACTTCAATTATCAGTGATAAGGAGAGGCTTTATATAATAATATAAATAAGGGCTCGATTCTCTAAGAAGACACAAAAATCCTTAATAAATACATGCCTAACAAAAGATCATTAAAATGCCTGAAGCAAAAACGGGATAGCAGCCAGGAAAAATAGACAAATCCACTATTACACTTAGAGACTTCAGTGTCCCTCTATTAGTAACTGACAGATCCAGAAGGTAGAACATTGTAACAGCACAATCAATCAACTGATCTGATTGACACTTATAGAACACTTCAGCCAGCAACACTGAAGGCATTCTTCTCCAGCGCACATGGAACATGCATCAGGATAGACTACTGGACCAGAAAACCTATCTTAACAAATTTAAAATAATAGATGGTATACAAAGTATGCTCTCAGACCACAATGGCACCAAACTAGAAGTTTAGTTTAGTAATAGAAAGATATCTGAAAAATCCCAAAATATTTGGAACAACACACTTCTAGATAATGCATAGATCAAAGAAGTCTCAAGAGAAATTTAAAAATATTTCAAACTAATTAAAAATAAAAACACTACTTATCAAAATTTGTGAATTACAGCAAAAGCAATGTTTAAGGGGAAGTTTATAACACTTAGTATATATTAGTGTATACTTCCCAGTAGCTGGATAGCTAAACAACAAACATTTTGTCACAGTTCTGAAGGCTAAAACTCCAAAATCCAAGGTGCCATCACAGTTGGTTTCTTCTGAGGCCTCTTCTCCTGTCTTGTGGATGGCTGTCTCCTTGCTGTGTCCTAAGATGGTCTTTTCTCTGTGTATACCTGGGGAAGGAGGGAGAGGGACAGAGAGAGAGAATGAGGGGGGTGGCGGAGAGAGAAAGAGAGAGAGAGAGAGAGAGAGAATGCGGCTCACTCTCTGGAGTATCCTCTTCTTACAAGGATACCAGTTCTATCAGATTAGGGTTCTGCCCTTATGACCTACCATTTGACACAGCAATCTCAGTACTGAGTATTTACCCAAAGGAAAAGCAGTCATTTTATCAAAAAGACACTTGCACTCAAATGTTTATTGCAGCACAATTCACAATCACAAAAATGTGGAATCAACCCAAGTGTCCATCAATTCATGAGTGGATTAACAAAATGTGGGATATGTATACAATGAAGTACTACTCTGCCATAAAAAATGAATTAATACATTGTGTAACAATCTGGATGGAACTGAAGACCATTGTCCTAAGTGAAGTATCACAAGAACTGAAAAACAAACACCACATGTACACATAATTATATTGGAACTAACCAAACAGCACTCATGTGCACAGATGGAAGTAAACCTCAACAGAAATCAAACAGATTGGAGAGGGGAGGAGGGGATGGGAGAAATCACACCTAATGGGTACAATGTACATTGGGACATAGGCACACGTATAACTTGTCTCAAGAACTAAAAAGGAAATCTATGTAACCAAAACATTTGTACCCCTATAATATTCTGAACTAAAAACAATTAAAAATACAAAATGGTACTGAAAAAACTGGAAATTCACATGCAGAAAAAAGAATATAGACTCAGATCTTGTGCCCTTTACAAAGTTTAACTCAAAATAGACCTCAGACTTAAATATGAAGCAAAAGACTAAAAACCTTTTAGAAGATAACACAGGAGAGACTCTAGGTGATCCTGGATACAATAATGATTTTTTTATATACAACACTGAAAGCAAAATCCATGAAAGAAAAATTGATATGTTGGACTTCATTAAAATGAGAAACTTATGCATTGTGAAAGATGCTATTAAGAGAATGAAAAGACAAGCTGCAGACTAGGAGAAAATATTCACAAACACAAAACTGATAAAGGACTGGTATCCAAAATGTACAAAGAACTCTTAAAACTCAACAATAATAAAACAACCTAATTAAAAAGTAGGCAAAAGATCTGAAAAGACACCTCACCAAAAAAGATATATAGATAGCAAATAAGCAAATGAAAGATGCCCAACATTATATATCATAAGCAGCAAGTGAAAAACAATGCGACATCCCTACACACTTATAAGAAAGGCTAAAATCCAACATTGACAACAGCAAATGAATCTGATTCATTACTAGTAGAATGCGAGCTAGTATAGCCACTTTGAAAGAATTTTTGGTAGTTTCTTACACATCTAAGCTTAGTCCTATTATGGGATCTACCATGGTGCTCCATGGAGTTGAAAATTCATGTCCACAAAACCATCTTCATAGAAATTTTTATAGCAGCTTTATTCACAATTGCCCCAAATTGGAAGCAACGAAGCTGTCCTTCAATATGTGAATAGATAAACAAACTGTGGTGTATCCATACAATGGGATATTACTCAGTGATAAAAAAGAAAGGAGCTATTAAGCCACCCCTCCCACACACACACACACACACACACACAGACACACGCAAACAAAAAAATCCCACAGAAGAATGGTAAGTGAATATTACAAAGTGAAAGAAGGCAATCTGAAAAGGCTTTATGATTCAAGCTGTATGATATTCTGGAGAATATAAAACTATACAGGCAATACAAAAAATCAGTGCTTACCATGGATAAGAGGAGGAGTGTGTAAGGGAAAATAGATGAATCATGGGCTATTTAGGGGAGTGAAGCGATTCTGTTTGGTGCTATACTGGGGGATACATGGCATTTTTCATTTGTCGAAACCCATAGAATTGTACAATACAAAGAGTGAGCTCTAATGGGAATTATGGGCTTTAGTTGATAATAATGATTGGTCCTGGTTCATCAATGGCAACAGAAGTACCACACAGATGCACAATGTTATGATCGGGGAACTGTGGAAGGAGAAGCATATGAGAATTTTCTGTACTTTCTGCTCAATGTTTTAGGAAATCTAAAATTGCTGTAAATAACAAACTGTATTAATTTAAACATATACACACATACAGAGAGAGAAAGAGAGAGAGGAAGAGAAAGAAAAGAAGATCCTAGGTACTAGTGCCTGCAAAGTTGTTATAATGGCTGATTTTCCATGTCAACTTAACAGGATTAAGAGATACTAAGACAGCTGGTAGAACATTATGTCTGGGTGTATCTGTGAGGCTATCTCTGCAAGGATTTGCACTTGAATCAGTAGACAGAATAAAGAAGATCATCCTTACCAGTGTTAGTGGGCATCATCCAATCCTTTGAGGGCCAAAACAAAACAAAAAGTGGAGGAAGGGCAAATTTGTTGTCTCTCTTCTTAAGCTGAGACATTCACCTTTTCCTGCCTTTGGACATTGGTTCTATGGCCTTTGGACTCTGGGACTTACACCTTCAGCCTCAAACTGAATTGCACTACAGGCTTCCCTGGGTCTCCAGCTTGCAGACAGCATATTGTGGGTCTTCTCAGCCTCCATAATTGAATGAGCCACTTTCCCTCATAAATCTCTCTCTCTCTCTCTCATATATATATATATATATATATATATATATATATATATATATATGTTCATCCTGTTGGTTCTGTTTCTCTGGAGAACTCTGGCTAATACAGTTGTCTAATTTATAGGAGGTAAAAAGAGTCTCCCTGAGATCAAAAGAAAAATCAGTAAGCTATATTAACCCCATTGATTTTGAACTTAGTGGAAGTTACTATTTTGTTTTTCACTAGATTTACACTCTGCCTTGGTCAGTTGCAAAGGAATTTGTTTTTGCCCTTGACTGAACTTGAGCCAATAACTAAGAAGAGATAAAGCAATTTTATTCAAGCTACAAACTTCTAGACACACACACACACACACACACACACACAGATTGTTAACACATTAAACTCATAAAATGCTTTAAATTTCTAGCTCTGAAAATCAATGAGTAAACATAAAGGCAATATATTATTTTTTTTTCCATTTTTTAAAATTTCAGCATATTATGGAGGAACAAATGTTTAGGTTATATGTTTTGCCTTCCCCGTACCGCTCCCCTAGGAGTCAGAGCTTCAAGTGTGTCCATCCCCCAGATGGTGCACATCTCACTCATTACGTATGTATATACCCACCCCCTTCTGCCCTCCCACCTGCCCTATACCTGATAAATGCTATTCCTATATGTCCACTAAGGTGTTGATCAGTGAAACCAACTCTGGTGGGTTAATGTGGTTCTTGTGTTTCCATCTTGGGATATTTCACTTAGTAGAATGGGTTCCAGCTCTATCCAGGAAAATACAAGAGATGCTATATCACCGTTGTTTCTTATACCTGAATAGTACTCCATGGTATACATATATCACATTTTATTAATCCACTTGTGTATTGATGGACACTTGGGTTGTTTCCACATCTTTGCAATTGTGAATTGTGCTGCTGTAAATATTCTAGTGCAGATGTCTTTTTTATAGAGTCTCTTTTGTTCTTTTGGGTAGATGCCTAGTAATTGGATTGCTGGATCAAATGGTAGATCTACTTGTATCTCTTTAAGGTATTTGATGTTATGACTGTGTACATACAGGCTGACAGTCTGTAATTGTTGATCTGTCCTTCCTTTCTCCCTCCCTCCCTCTCTCCCTCCCTTTCTCCCTCTCCTTCCTTCCTTCCTTCCTTCCTTCCTTCCTTCCTTCCTTCCTTCCTTCCTTCCTTCCTTCCTTCCTTCCTTCCTTCCTTCCCTTCTTCCTCAAGCTTCTCACAGCCCAGAGGTAGAGAACTACTCAGTCAGAATGATGTGAGAGGTGTCAGGCCGTAGTATAGATTTTCTCTGTAAGAGAAAGCCATGAATAGTAACTACCCTTAGTATGGCACTGCTGTGCCGGCTATGAATTCTGGTAAATATGTATAATTAAAAGCTAAAAGTTGACTACAGTTTGGTCTATACAAAAACTGGTTGATCCATCATTTAAAATAGGTATAAAATTGTTCCTTTGTTGAAGAAGATAATTTATTGAACTTATTTAGCCATTCAAGGTAAACTAGACAGAGTGAGGCTTAAAATGACACATGTCATCCTACAACAGGAATTTTCAATTTGTTGAGAACATCTGGAGAGAAGACTTAGGGACCTAAAATTAGAAGAAAGAGAGAGGGAAGGAATCGCCAGAGACAAAGGAGGGGCCCCAACAACAAGATGGGTAACAAGATCTCTGGAGGGACTTAGCCCTTGAAACTCCCTTATAGGAACAAGCATCTGAAAATATCTAAGAACAAGATGTCAGACCTTCCATTTAAACTGTTCTTCAAGGCAGATCCTGCAGAGTAGGTTACTCAATATTCATCCCAACTTTTTACTTCCATCCTTCCGTTCCTTTACTTCAGAGTCTGGGAAGCTAAAGACTCATATGCTCAAGCAGATGTCTGCTGGGGATTTGGGAGGAAATCTTGGCTTCCTAATTACAGGAGCTATTCCTTCCTTATCTACATGCCCTGTTTCTCCTTATTCCTTCCTGAATGTAATGGCTGGAGCTATGGTGATTATCTTGTGACCATGATGGAAAGACCAAGATATTTTCACAAATGTTAGCCCTGCTATTATAGGAGATATGTAATGAAGGCTCAAACTATTTGGGGAGTATTTAAGGAATCCTACAAGTTCTAGACGATTTAGGAATATTTGGGTACAGAGACGTTGAGTTGCTTCTGTCTGATTTTTGTTCCTAAACTCAGAAATTTTGTCACCAGTAATTGCAAATATAGATCACAATTCTCCTGACGTGATATTCAAGAAAATGGTGTAAGATGGTACTTCATATGCACATTTTTGAAAATATACCACATTATTCACAAGCATCTCATTGAAATAAACGAGCAAAGGATGGTAATGGGAATATACTAGAAAACGCTCACTTTTATGTGAGCCTTAAGTAGAATGCATCTGCCTTAAGTAAGATGAATATGCATTAAGTAAAATGCGTATATTGTCTTAGTGAGGTTCTTTCTTATTTTATACAGTCATGCATGCATAATCTCAACTATTCTAACTCTGCCTCTTGCTATAAGGTCTTCAGTTTGTCAGCCATGAAATCTTCTGTTACGGGTTTGTTCAGAAACAATCTCCAGAGGAAATTCTGTGTCTGTGTCGCGGGAGTCTGCTGTGGGCGTGAGTGAAGAGAGAGGCAGAAGGGGTAATGTGAAAAGCATAGCACCTGTGAGGTCCCTTCATGGCCATTTCTTCTCTTCATCAAGGACCTTGCTCTCTCAGTCAGATGGTATCAAGTGAATCAAGAAGAATGACATTTGTTCTAACATTCCACGGTGAGCAAGTAAAGAGCTGGTGACATGTGCCCATCCCTTTGTTCAAGGACAGCCCTGCCTGCTTCCCACAGAGCTTGTCAGAATATTCACAGTATTCACAATGTCTAACTGTGTCATGAAAATGGTGAGAACACTGTGCTTTGTCGCCCCTGACTCGCCTTAAACCTCTCCCTGCTAATTGG
>VSMD01070622.1:0-12918 GCA_008750895.1 Mirza zaza
TATATATAGAAAAAATAATTAGCCGGGCATGGTGGCGCATGCCTGTAGTCCCAGCTACTTGGGAGGCTGAGGCAGCAGGATTGCTTGAGCCCAGGAGTTTGAGGTTGCTGTGAGCTAGGCTGACGCCACGGCACTCACTCTAGCCTGGGCAATAAAGTGAAACTCTGTCTCAAAAAAAAAAAAGAAAAAATTAGCCGGGCATGGTGGCGCATGCCTGTAGTCCCAGCTACTTGGGAGGCTGAGGCAGCAGGATTGCTTGAGCCCAGGAGTTTGAGGTTGCTGTGAGCTAGGCTGACGCCACGGCACTCACTCTAGCCTGGGCAATAAAGTGAAACTCTGTCTCAAAAAAAAAAAAAAAGAGTAGAATTGCAATGTTCCTAACACAAAGAAATGATAAATGCCTGAAGTGATGGATACACCAATACCCTGATTTGATTAATCCACATCGTATGTCTGTATCAAAACACCACACGTACCCTATAAAGATATACTACTATTATGTACCCATAATAATTTTTTAAAAATTATGAAAAATAGTAGGGAGATAAAAGACAAGGGTCTGGAAATTACATTTTTTTACCTGTACATTCTTTGTAAATCAGATGCTAAGACACCGATGTCCACATATTTGCCACATCTGTTACTGGTGAGGTACTAAAACAGAAAATTTGCCAAATATAAAACACTCAATATTTTAAACTCAGTAACTTTAATCAACAAACAAGAGACTGATCTATTCAAACACATTATCCATCAATGTAAACTCTTCAATAAACCATATCAGAAACATAAATAAAAATCACCAAATAACTGTTAAGTCTAGAATCAGAAAATTTAATTAACATTATTAATCACTATGACACAATAACAATTACTAGAATAGCTATAAGGTGGTAAGTGAAGGCTTACTATATCCCAAGTTTCCAAACACCCCAGGACACAACAGTAAACTCACAAAGAGCACCATGGGATATTTTAAACTTGAAGGAACACAATGAAATTTGACATGTCAAACACTGCAGAAACTATAGCTTGAGGCAATTCAGTTTCAACATTAAATCATCTTTTGATGATGTCATATTTTTGCAAAACTGGGTTTTCAGAGGTTACTGTGATAAAAAGCAAATATTATGGAAAAATCAACATAGAACAGGAAATGAGAGTGATGGTGTCAATCTGATTCCAAGGTATGAGAAATTATACAGTGCCCAATGAGCACCACAAATAAGAATGTAATACAAATATTTTAATTTTCCTTAGATTTTTGTGTGTGTGTATGTGTGTGTGTGCATTTTTTTATTTTTTTGAGACAGGGTCTTGTTCTGTCACCCAGGTCAGAGTGCAGTGGCAAGATCATAGCTCACTGTAGCATCAAACTCCTGGGCTCAGGCAATCCTCCTGCCTCAGCCTCCCAAATAGCTGGGATTACAGGCACGTTCCACTGTGCCCAGCTAATTTTTTCTGTTTTTTTTTAGTTGTTTGGCTAATTTCTTCCTATTTATAGTAGAGATGGAGTCTTGTTCTTGCTCAGGGTGGTCTCAAACTCCTGAGCTCAAACAATCCTCCCGCGTCGGCCTCCCAGAGTGCTAGGATTATAGGCATGAGCCACCGTGCCCGGTCCACATTATTTCTTTTAAAGCTCACAGTCCCATAAGGTAGATATCAGTCTCCCCATTTTAAAGATGAAGAAGTTTAAATGAAGCTTTAAAAGGTGGCCAGCCTGGGCAACAAATCCAGACCCTCCCCACACACACACACAAAATTTTAAAAAATTAGCCAGGTGCAGTGGTGTGCACCTGTAGTCCCAGTTACTTGGGAGGCTAAGGCAGGAGGATCCCTTGAGACCAGGAGTTCAAGGCTGCAGTGAACTATGACCATACCACTATACTCCATCCCTGATGACAGAGCAAAACCCTGTCTCAAAAGAAAAAAAAAAATGTGATTAGTTTGTAGGCAGCACATAACAAATTGCAGGCCCAGAGTTTAAACCTGTCCAGTCTGGCTTCCCCATTTCACACAACAATTTTTTTCTTATTTTTCTTTTTTTTTGAGACAGAATCTCATTCTGTTGCCCAGGCTAGAGTGAGCGCCCTGGCGTCAGCCTAACTCACAGCAACCTTAAACTTCTGGGCTCAAGCAATCCTTCTGCCTCAGCCTTCCGAGTAGGTGGGACTACAGGCATGCGCCACCATGCCCAACTAATTTTTTCTATATACTTTTAGTTGGTCAATTATTTTCTTTCTATTTTTAGTAGAGACAGGGTTCTCCCTCTTGCTCAGGCTGGTTTTGAACTCCTGATCTTGAGCGATCCTCCGGCCTCGGCCTCCCAGAGTGCTAGGATTACAAGCGTGAGTCACCTCACCCGGGCCACTACAGTTAATTTTAAATTATACTTGTATATATCTCATACCTGTTCCAAGTCAAAATGCTCCCTGATGGTGACAGAAATAACACCACTTTAATCTGCTAAATTATGGGGTAATGGTTACGCAGCAATACTTAATACACTATTTAAAAGAAGGCAAATGTACTACTTAAGGGAAGATGTCTAAAATACATAGCTAAATAGCAGAACAAATGAGTCTATTTGACTTTAAAAAAAAAAAAAAGAAAGAATATATATATGTATACATATGCACCCAAAATTTTTAGAAAGAAACAGGAACTCTCCACAGTGACAGCTGGAGAAGTGGAACAGAGATGAGAGGAATTGTTTCTTTTCATTTTATGCCTTTCTATCTCTTTTATTTTAAACCATGAGAACTTCTTACCGGTTGAGGATCCTTAACCTAAAAATCTGAAATGTGAAATGCTCCAAAAACCAAAACTTTTATTAAAGCATGCATATGATGCCACAAGTGGAAAATTCCAACTATATGTTCTTAACACAAATTTTGTTGCATATACAAAGTTATTAAATATATTGTATAAACTTACCTTTAGACTACGTGTACAAGGTGTATATGAAACAGAGACAGACCCTGTCTCAAAGGCATTAAGGAGAGGAGTATGAGGACAGCGGAAGAAGTGCATGTAAGAGGACAGAGTCTTGGGGTACTTCCAACATTTAGAAGTTGGTGGAAAGAGACAAATCCAAAAAGGAGATTGTTTAATGGCCAGTGAGGTAAAAGAAAACCAAGGAGAATGTGAAGCTCACAAACACCAAAATTAAAAACGATCTCGTCCTCCTTTTAACTCAGACTGCTTGCAACTGTACCATTCCAAGGCATTTGCCACATTTGCATTTGCTTTCTACTGATGGCTGTGAAAATGAGAAAACCGTGAACAAGGTGCCTATTCCAATGTCAGATCCAAATTATCTACTTTTACTATGTGTTAAATTCCTTGTGAACGGAAATTAATGTATTCTTCATGGGCCTCCCAAAGGGCCTCGTGCAATACGGTCGTTAGAGGAATGTATCCGTCTCAACTTCACAAGACAAAAGGGTTGTAATTCCAAGGCTAACTCCGCTGTCCTGAAAGATCCGCGCTGAAGTCGACCGGACACAAGAGCCCAACCAAGCTGCGTCCTCCTACCCACCCGGTTCCCCCTTGAGGCTCCGCCGCACGGTGGGAAGCGAAGGTTCCCGCACCACCAGTCCTGGAGTCGAACAGACCCGCGCCCGAACCCAGAGCTAGTCGGGCTCGACCTGCAAGCTGCCCGAAAAGGGGCAGCAGCGCCCGGGGCCTCGCGAGGCCGAGCTGCGCAGAATACACACCTGGGTGACTCGCTGCTTGAGTTTATTATCCACAAACCCCGGGGGTCTCGGCTTCATCGCGTCTGTCTCCCGGCCCACAGCCCGGGCCGCCAACTCCACATGACCCCGGGGTCCCCGTGGGGCTGCCCGCCGTGATTGCCGCACCAGCTGCGTTCAAATGCGCCCTGCCTCCCCTGGCCCGCGCCGTACTCCCCAGGACAAAAGTAGTGCGAATGCGAAAAAAAGAAAAAAGAAACCGAAGAGAAGGAGAAGACTTGAAAACCTCAGGGAATTCCTAGGAGTTTTATTTTGCAGGCTTATCCAGCAGGCCCTGGGACGATAGGACCCCTTTGAACATGCGCAACTTTATTGGTTCCCAGCTGGGCGCACACTGGCTGGCCGAGGCCGCCGGGAGGTTCCTGCCCCGCCGCGCGGAGGCTCTCGTCGCCAACGTCTGTTGGGAAACTTGGTTTCGTTTGTCGCAACCTTGCCGTCCGAACCACACCCCTTTCCATGCAGAATTAATCTTGGCCGAGAACCTCAACAAAACCAGACTGTGGATACTTGGAATGGTTAAGTCAGGATAAAAACACACCACCACCCGCTGCTTGCTTTTCCGCCTAAATACCGACATTATCGAGGCCCGACAAAGGGGCTAGATGTAAAAGAGAATAAAGCAGAGTCTGGTTTACCCAAAAACTAAGTCATTTTTTACTTTTAAAACTCGTTTGATCTTAACGCTGTTATCAATAGATAATTATAATAGTTGAGTACCTCCAGTGCGAGACTACTTAGCCTAGAAACTGGCCAGAATTTTTTTTTTGAAACGGGGTCTCACCATATGGCCCAGAGTGGTCACCAACCTGGCCTCAGGGAGCCTCCCACCTCACCTCCAGCATAGCTGAGACTAAACGTGCGCGCCGCCACGCCCGGGAGGTGGGGTTCTTTTCGCGACGCTCCTGGCCTCAGGTAATCCTCCCGTATAGCTAGGATTACAAGGGAGAACCACCACACCTGGCCAGAATTTATTAAACATTTGTATTTACCCAAAGATACAAAGGGATAATTGTCATTCATTTTTTAAAAAGTTGCATGCTTGAGTTTCTGTGTGTGTTTTAATGATGTTTTCAATATTTTTATTTCAGATCTTATTTGGCTTATGACAATATTAAGTGCAGTGTATTGAGGAGTAGGGGTGGAGAGAAAATGAAATTGAGAGAAGGGTGTGAGAAGATGGTAATAGATAACTATCTTCTCAGGATACCGCTGACATCCATCAAAAGAGTTCAGATCATATCACCGTTCTTTTCAATGGTTCTCAACTGTCCACTGAATTAAGTATGGATTTCCTACTGTGATTTTCAAAATAATAGTCTATTTGGCTTAAACTTCTTTTCTTTTTCACTATATGTACTCTGTTTTATTGAGGTATTTTTATTGTGGTAAAATTCACATAAAATTTATCATCTTAAACTTTTTTTTGAAAAAATTTACTAAAAGAGCTTTCAGATAGTTAATAAGTCAAAAATTATTTGTATTGATAAGACAGACAATATTAAATATTAATAAGAACTTTTAAAACCAACTATTCTCGAGACAGTCTTACATTTGAGATTTTGCTTTCCCTGTGCAACAGTGGAACTCATTTCTCTTCCTTCTTTCAATTATAAAAACCTTATGTATAACTTTAATAAGTCTTAAAATGTTTTAAGAACTGCTTAGTTCACATATATTACAATTCACCCATTTAAAGTACAATTCAATGATTTTCATATATTCACAGAATTGTACAACTATCACCACAATCAATTTTATCATATTTTCATTACCCCCCAAAGAAACTATGTACCCATTAGCAGTCACACTCCATTTTCCTAGAACTATCCACCCCCACTCAAGCCCAGGAAATGAAAATACTTTCTGTATAAATTTACTTATTCTGGATATTTTATATAAATGAAATCACATACTCTCCGGGTCTTTCATGGCTGGCTTCTTTGACTTAGCATGTTTTCAAGGTTCATCCATGTTGTACCATGTATCAGTACTTCATTTTTTGTGGCTAAATAATATTCCACTGTATGGATATACACTTGCATATACCTAGGAGTCATGCTGGGTCATATGGTAACTCTATGTTTAACCTTTGGAGAAATTGCCAGACTGTTTTTCTTTTTCTTTTTTTTTTCTTTTTGAGACAGAGTCTCACTCTGTTGCCAGGGCTAGAGTGCTGTGGCATCAGCATAGCTCACAGCAACCTGAAACTCCTGGGCTCAAGCGATCCTCCTGCCTCAGCCTCCTGAGTAGCTGGGACTACAGGCATGAGCTACCATGCCTGGCTAATATTTTCTATATATTTTTAGTTGGCCAATTAATTTCTTTCTATTTTTAGTAGAGACAGGGTCTCGCTCTTGCTCAGGCTAGTTTTGAACTCCTGATCTTGAGTGATCCTCCCGCCTCGGCCTCCCAGAGTGCTAGGATTACAGGCGTGAGCCACCATACCCGGCCCAGACTGTTTTTCAAAGTGGCTGTGCCATCTTACTTTCCCACCAGCAATGTATGACAAATCCAATTTTTCGAAAGTCTCACCAGTATTTGTTATTAAGTGATTTTTGGAACATAGCCATCCTATTAATAGTTGGTATGCAGTCATATTTCATTATGGTTTCGATTTCCATTTCCTTGACTGCTAATGATGTTGAACAACATTTTGGTGTTTGTCAGGCATTTGTAAACTTCCGTGGAGAGATGTCTATTCAGATTCCTTGACCATTTTTATTTTTATTTATTTTTATTTTATTTTAATTTCAGAGCATTACAGGAGTACAAACACTTCGGTTACATAAATTGCCTTTGCACCACCTGAGTCAGAGCTACAAGCATGCCCATCGCTCAGACCACATCTGTTAGGTGTGAATTTATCCATCCCCTCCTCCCCCCTCATCTTAAACATTTTTAAGTTTGATGGTATTAAATTTATGCATAATGTTGTGCAACCATCACCACTATCCATATCCAGAGCTCTTTTCATCTTATAAAACTGCAACTCTATAGCAATTAAAAACTAGTTCCCAATTCCTCCCTCCCCACAGCCCCTGGCAGCTACTATTCTACTTTCTGTCTTTATGATTTTGACTACTCTAATTATGCCATATAAGTGGAATCACACAATGTTTGACTTTTTGTGACTGGCTTATTTCACTTAGCATAATGTCATGGTATAGCATGTGTCAAAATTTCCTTCTTTTTTAATGCTGAATAATATTCCATTGTATGGGTATACTACATTTTGCTTATTCATTTATCTATCAATAGACATTTGGGTTATGCTGTGGTTTGAATGTGTCCCTCAAAATTCATGAGTTGGAAACTTAATACCCAATGCAACAATATTGAGAGGTGCGACTCTTTAAGAGGTAATTAGGTGGGCTGGGCGTGGTGGATGAAGCCTGTAATCCTAGCACTCTGGGAGGCTGAGGCGGGCGGATTGCTCAAGATCAGGAGTTCGAAACCAGCCTGAGCAAGAGCCGTCTCTACTAAAAATAGAAAGAAATTAATTGACCAACTAAAAATATATATACAAAAAATTAGCTGGGAATGGTGGTGCATGCCTGTAGTCCCAGCTACTCAGGAGGCTGAGACAGAAGGATTGCTTGAGCCCAGGAGATTGAGGTTGCTGTGAGCTGGGCCGACGCCACGGCACTCACTCTAGCCTAGGCAACAAAGTGAGACTCTGTCTCAAAAAAAAAAAAAAAAAAAAAGGTAATTAGGTGATACAGCCCTCATACATGGATTAATCCTGTCATAGAATGGGTTAGTAATTTTGGGAGTGGATTCCTGGTAAAAGGCTGAATTCTGCCCCCTTCTGCCCTCTCCTGCTCTTTTGCCCTTCTGCCTTCCACTGGGATGACACAGAAGGAAAACCCTCATATGATGCTGGCACCTTGATATTGGACTTCCTAGTTTTCTCCCATTCATTCAACAATTATTTATTTATTTATTTATTTATTTATTTTTATTTTTTTTTATTTTTTTTTTGAGACAGAGTCTCACTTTATTGCCCAGGCTAGAGTGAGTGCCATGGCGTCAGCCTAGCTCACAGCAACCTCAAACTCCTGGACTCAAGCAATCCTGCTGTCTCAGCCTCCCAAGTAGCTGGGACTACAGGCATGTGCCACCATGCCCGGCTATTTTTTTCTATATATATTAGTTGGCCAATTAATTTCTTTCTATTTATAGTAGAGATGGGGTCTCGCTCTTGCTCAGGCTGGTCTCGAACTCCTGAGCTCAAACGATCCGCCCACCTCGGCCTCCCAGAGAGCTAGGATTACAGGCGTGAGCCACCGCGCCCGGCCAGCAATTATTTATTGAGTGCCTACCAGTTTCAGTCCCCTGCCCTTTAGTTCTGTGGGGAAAGGAAGACTTATAATTGCAACTTTTTATGATATCTTTTTTATTAGAGTAGGTATTTATGTGCTTGATTATATCAAACATTAGCAAAGATTCCTACACCAAATAACACAAATATAGTCAATGCCTAGTAATTTTTAAAGTGTAATTTAATTCTGTGCATGCCAAATGTGCTACATAGAATAAAGACAGGTTGAAAGGTCTTGACTGAGCAGGCCTAAACAGAAAAAAAATTAAAAAACAGGTTGAAAGGCCTGGTAGCATCACAACATATACCAAGCAACACAGTTCATTAGTCTATAATTTGTCATAGAACACTATCCTACAACTAGAGCTGACTTCATGAGTGTGCAACCTTTGTAAACACACAGCCCTATGTTTAGAAGAGCCCCACACTTGGTTTAATGCTCTGCTGTTGCCATCTCGAAATATATAATACGTTTTGAACAACTAGCCCCTTATTTTCATTTTGCACCGGGTCTTGCAAATTATATAACCGGTCTTTCACACATGGACTTGAAGTACTCTAGAATGCTTGCTTCTTAAGGGTAGGGAGTGTGTTCACCTCATTACTGTATCGGAGTAGCCAATAATTGAATGTGAGTTAATACTAGATATCAAATAATAATATGCTTGAACATTTTTGTTGGAATTTCAGTATTGCCCTGAAGACAATTTTACATTTATTCCAGTGTTCAGATTTACAATATCGTACATCTACACCAAAAAGATTACTGACAGTAACCTGAGTGCATGTACACTTCAAGCACTTCCTGCATTAATTGAAAAGTCCTCTGTTCTTAAATGGTGCAACCCCACCTAGTGGTGGTGGCACATTTCACCTTCTGTCCTTTGCCCTTCATTTTCCCAAACTTTGTACAGTATCTCACTAGCAAACAGCCTCTTGTTTAATTGTGCTTCATAATTAGGGTTTTCTACATCCAAATTTGCTCAGGACAGCCCTGATTTTTGCCTGTTGACTCAGAATAATTATTACTAGTATCTTCTTTGTGGAAATAAATGAAGACCAAACAAATGAGAACAGGAAAGACTTTTGTTTGTTTCGAGTTTGCTATAGCAGGGCAGTCAGCCACCATCACTGGGATTTTGGCAGAGGCTCAAAGGCAGGCAGAGGAGTGGGAAAGTTGTATAGTGGGGAAAAGAGAAAGGCTTCAGGTATGCCATAATTGAAGACTGTTGGCATAGGGAAGCTGTAGGTGGGCTAACTAGAAGCAAGGCATCTGTGCGTTTTGTGAGGTGAGGGGGATATTTGGCTTTCTCTTTGGTCCTATGTTTAGAGAGGTACAAAAATTAGAGAAGCTCTTCTTTTTTGTTTTTTTTTTTTTTTTTGAGACAGAGTTTCACTTTGTTGCCCAGGCTAGAGTCAGTGCCATGGCATCAGCCTAGTTCACAGCAACCTCAATCTCCTGGGCTCAAGCAATCCTACTGTCTCAGCCTCCCGAGTAGCTGGGACTACAGGCATGTGCCACCATATCCGGCTAATTTTTTCTATATATATTAGTTGGCCAATTAATTTATTTCTATTTATAGTAGAGACGGGGTCTCGCTCTTGCTCAGGCTGGTTTTGAACTCCTGACCTCGAGCAATCTGCCTGTCTCAGCCTCCCAGAGAGCTAGGATTACAGGTGTGAGCTACCGCACCCAGCCAAGAAGCTGTTCTTTATTAATGGAATTCTTACCATCTGAGGGGGGGGAACGTGTGTGAGATAAGGTTTGTATTTTTAATAAAATCTGGAATAATTTCAATAAAATCTCTTCTTTTTTTTTTGAGACAGAGTCTCACTTTGTTGCCCAAGCTAGAGTGAGTGTCATAGTGTCAGCCTAGCTCACAGCAACCTCAAACTCCAGGGCTCAAGCAATCCTCCTGCCTCAGCCTCCCTAGTAGCTGGGACCACAGGCATGTGCCACCATGCCCAGCTAATTTTTTCTATATATATTAGTTGGCCAATTAATTTCTTTCTATTTATAGTAGAGACGGGGTCTCACTCTTGCTCAGGCTGGTTTCAAACTCCTGACCTCGAGCAATCCGCCTGCCTCGGCCTCCCAGAGTGCTAGGGTTACAGGCATGAGCCACTGCACCCGGCCTAAAATCTCTCCTTATAATCATTATGGCTCATTAATTCAGCAACTATTTGTTAAGCACCAGCTATTTACAGGATAGAAGATATTAGGGGATATAAAAACTAATAAAATGTGTTACTTTTATCATAATCTAAGGCGTGACTGGCTAAGCATGTAAGGAAGACAGTTGATGTGATGAGTGTACATGCCTCTTTTGGCATCTACAAGGTACAATGGGAGTGTAGTGATAGCTGTTTTAATTATTTCATTGAATAATCTCTTAATTATATATCTAGCTTTAACCTGTAAACCCTTTATGAATCTCTGAAGCTATGCCGTGTCAAGCAAATCCAATTGGTTTTGCCTTTATGCTAATTCCCCTAGCCATTCTCTAATCTAAGTGATCTCTCTGCTGACAAGCGTGTCCAGCTTTCATACATTCAGTGCACCAAACAGCCAGGAAGATATTTTTAAAACACAAATCAGATCAAGGTACTTTCTTGCTTAGAACTCTCCAGTGGTTCTCATTGTATTAGAATAAAAGTTATGCTCCTTGCCAAGGATCTACAAGTCCATGTGACCTTACCCTGCTACCCTTTGATTTCCTCTCAAAACTATCTCACCCTTATTTAGTCTGTTTTAGCCACATGGATTTTTTTTCTGTTCCTTTCTGTTCCTACATGCAATTGAGCCTTTGGAATCATTGTTCCTACTGCCTGAAACATTCTGCCTGCAAATCTTCACATAGCTACTTTCAGATTTCTACTTAAATGTCAGTTCCTCAGCTTGGCTTTCTCTGATCACTCAGTCTCCAAGTGATTCCCCATCCTCTTCAAAGTACTTACAATGACAAAGACTTGTCATTAATAGTTTTATTTTGTTGTCTATCTTCCCCACTGTGGTGTAAGCTACGGGCTTGTAGAGACATCTTCCCTCTTGTTCACCCTGTATCTCTAAGGTTTGAAATAGTACCTTACATATTCTTGCTACTCAGAAAATATTGTTTGAATGAATAACTTCAACTCAGAGCTTATCACCCCTGGAAGTTATCTCTTTCCTATGCTTAGTTGCTACTTTACTGCCTGTTTCTCCTACTCACCCTACAGAGCAGCGTCTTGTTTGCCTTGTTCATTTCTGTATCTCCAGAGTCTAGAGCAGCTCTTGGTAGGCAGTAGGGGTGTTGTCAGTAAATATAGTAGTCCCCCTTATTCGCGGTTTTGCTTTTAGCAGCTTAAGTTACCTTTGGTAAACCATGGTCTTAAAATATTAAATGCAAAATTCCAGAAATAAACAATAAGTTTTAAAATGTGTGTTGATTTGAGTAGTGTGATGAAATCTCCCGCCATCATGCTCCATTCCTGCCTGGGACATGAATCGTGCCTTTGTCCACCTGCCTGTTAGTCACTTAGTAGCTATCTCAATAAGATTAATTGTCCAGGTATCACAGTGCTTGTGTTCAAGTGTTCCTCATTTTACCTAATAAAAGCCCCAAAGTGCAATTTTAGTGATGCTAGCAATTCAGATACACCAAAGAGAAGCTGTAAAATGCTTCATGGAAGTGAAAAGGTGAAAGTTCTTGACTTAATAAGGGAAAAAAATCATATGATGAGGTTAGTAAGATCTATGGTAAGGACAAATCTTCTATCCATGAAATTATGAAGAAGGAAAAAGAAATTTATGACAGTTTTGCTATTGAACTTTAAACTGCAAAAGTTTATCGTCTTACTTTAGAAATCACATGTATCCCTTTCTGATCAAATCAAACGTTTTGTTTGTCAGAACATGTTGGCTTTAGGGTTAACTTTACAGAGTATATGTTCATTGTGGCTTCATGCTTTATTGTGGACAAGCAGCCAGTGATAAGTGCTTAGTTAAGATAGAGAAGGCATTAAATTTGTGGGAGGAAGACTTGAACAGAAATTGGCAACATGTTGCATCAGAAAGCACTAAGCCTATACAAAGGCTTCAGCGAGGGATCCCCTGAAATACATGATACTAAGGCACTCACGGCAAGTTAAGGGATAGTTATACTGATTCAGAAATAAGTTTGGACTGAGAAATATAAAAATTATTGGAAAGGCTGCATCTGCCTCTCATCTCATTACATATGGATTTTATCCCACATCATGAGTACAGTACAATAAGATATTTTGAGAGAGAAAGTTATTCTCATAACTTATTATTACAGTATATTGTTATAGTTATATTTTATTATTAGTTGTTAATCTCTTACTTTGCTAAATTTATAAATTAAACTTAATCATAGGTATATATGTTTAGTAAAAAAACATACATACCTATATGTTAGTATACTATGTATACTAAATATATATAAAAATATGTTTAGTATATGTTTAGTATACATAGGGTTTGGTACTATTCACGCATCCAGTGGGGGTCTTGGAGCGTATCTTTGCAGATAAGGGGGGACTACCGTATTTGTTAAATGAATGAATGGATGAATAAGACATTGTATTTACTTTTTTTTTTTTTTTTTTTTGAGACAGAGTTTCACTTTATTGCCCAGGCTAGAGTGAGTGCCGTGGCATCAGCCTAGCTCACAGCAACCTCACACTCCTGGGCTCAAGCAATCCTGCTGCCTCAGCCTCCCAAGTAGCTGGGACTACAGGCATGTGCCACCATGCCCGGCTAATTTTTTCTATATATATTTTAGTTGGCCAATTAATTTCTTTCTATTTATAGTAAAGATGGGGTCTCGCTCTTGCTCA
>VSMD01070626.1:0-24606 GCA_008750895.1 Mirza zaza
TTTTGAGACAGAGTCTCACTCTATTGCCCAGGCTAGAGTGAGTGCTGTGGCGTCAGCCTAGCTCACAGCAACCTCAAACTCCTGGGCTCAAGCAATCCTGCTGCCTCAGCCTCCCAAGTAGCTGGGACTACAGGCATGTGCCACCATGCCCGGCTAATTTTTTTTTTCTATATATATTAGTTGGCCAATTAATTTCTTTCTATTTATAGTAGAGATGGGGTCTCGCTCTTGCTCAGGCTGGTCTCGAACTCCTGAGCTCAAACGATCCGCCCACCTCGGCCTCCCAGAGAGCTAGGATTACAGGCTTGAGCCACCGCGCCCGGCCTGATGCACAAAATTTTTAAATTTTCATAAAGTCCAATATGTTTTTTTCTTTTGTTGGCTGTGCCATTGGTGTTATATCCAAAAAATTATTGCCAAATCATAGCTTTTGCCTTATGTTTTTTCTAAGAGTTTTATAGTTGTATGTCCTATATTTGATCCATTTTGAATTAATTATTTTAACTACTGGACTATAAGATAGGATAGCAAATTAATTATTTTATATGGTTTTTGGTAAGAGTCCAACTTCATTCTTTTGCATATAGTTTTCCTAGTAGCATTTGTTGAAAAGACTGTCTTTTCACCATTCAATGGTCTTGGAATCCTTGTCAAAAATTGATAGACCTTATGTATTAGACTGCATGTTTATGTTTCACCAAAATTCATATGTTGAAATCTTAATCCTCAAAATTATGTATTAGGAGGTGGGCCTTTGGGGGCTGGTTAGGTCATCAGGGTAGAGCCCTTATGAATGGGATTGGTATTTTTATAGGAGAGATCCCAGAGAGATCCCTTTTCTCTTCTACCATGTGAGGACATTACAAAAAGATGGGCATCTGTGAGCCGGGAAGAGAGCCTTCACCAGATACCAAATCTGCTGACACCTTGATTTTGGATTTTTCAGCCTCTAGAACTGTGAGAAATAATTTCTGTTGTTTATAAGCCACCCAGTCTATGGTATTTTGTATGGCAGCCCAAGGAACTAAAACACCATATAGTGTGAGGGTTTATTTCTGAGCTCTATTTTCTATTTCATTGGTCTACATGTCTGTCAGTACCGCACTGTTTTGATATCACTTTCATCGATGTCTCTAGCAAAAGGTTTTGGACTCAGGCTGTCTGCTTCAGAGTCCATGCCACTAACTCTGACCTACTATGTTTTCTGTACTGCTTTAGAGTTGATGTCACTAATGTTCTGGGTTGTTAGGGGTGGGGGTTCATTGCTGTAGCTTTGTAGTAAGTTTTGAAATCAGGAATGAGTCCTCCTCCTTCGTTTTTCCTTCATTCTGCTAATGTGGATTGTTACATTGGTCATTTTTTATATGTTGAACCATCCCTGCATTTCAGAAATTAATCCCTCTTGGTCATGGTGTATAATCATTTCAATAGGCTGCTAAATTGAGTTTGCTAGTATTTTGTTGAGTGTTTTTGCATTGATGTTTACAAAGGATATTGACCCATAGTTTTCTTTTTATGTAGTGTCTTTGTCTGACTTTGGTGTCAGAACAATGCTAGCCTTGTAGAATGAGTTAGGAAGTGTCCTCTCTTCAATTTTTCAGAAAACTTTGAGAAGGATTGGTGTTAATTCTTCTTTAAATGTTTGCTGGAATTCACCAGTAAAACCATCAGATCTATAGCTTTCCTTTTGCTGAGAAATTTCATAGTACTAATTTAATCTCCGTACTGAATAAATCTATTCAGATTTTCTATTTTTTGAAGATTCAGTCTCAGAGGGTGTGTGTTTCTAGGAATTTGTCCATCTCATCTAAGATATCCCTATTTTTGGCATATAATTGCTCATAGTAATCTTTTATAATCTTTTGTATTTCCGTGGTATCAGTTGTAATGTCCCCTCTTTCATTCTGATTTTATTTATTTGAATATTCTCTTTTTTCTCAGTTGGTCTAGCTAATGGCTTGTCAATTTCGTTGATCTTTTTGAACAACTACCTTTTAGTTTTATTGATTTTCTCCACTTTTTCTCTAGTCTCTGTTTCATTTATTTCTTCCCTAATCTTTATTATTTCCTTCTTTTTACTACCTTTGGGTTTTGATTTTCTTCTTTATCTAGCTCCTTAAGTTGTAAGTTCGGGTGTGGATTTGAAATCTTTCTTGTTTTTTAATGTAATCATTTATAGCTATAAATTTCAACTTTAGCACTGCTTCTACCGTCCTATGTTTTGATATAGGTTGTATTTTTGTTTTCATTAATCCCTAAACACTTTCTAATTTCCTTTGTGATTTCTTCTTTAATCCATTTATTGTTTAAGTGTGTGTTGTTTAATTTCCAAACGTTTGTGAAATTTTCAGTTTTCCTTCTGTTATAAATTTCCACTTTATCTCATTTTGCTTGAAGATAATTTGTATGACGTACACCTTTTAAAATAGCTATTGAGACTTAATTTTTTGCCCAACATGTGGTTAATCTAGAAAAATGTATCATGTGTACTTGAGAGGAATGTGTATTCTATTCTTGTTGGCTTGGAGTATTCTGAATATGTCTGTTAGATCTCCTTGGTTTATTGTCTTATTCAAGTCCTCTGTTTCTTTACTTATCTTCTGTCTGGTTATTCTATTTATTATTCAGAGTGGAGTATTCAAGTCAGCAGCCATTATTGTAGAACTGTCTGCTTCTCCCTTCATTTATGTCAATTTTTTCTTCATATGCTTTAATGGTTTACAATTATGTGTATAAATATAAATATTATAATTGCTGTGTTGAAACTCTTATTAATATATAATGCTTTTCTTTGTCTCTTATAAGATTTTTGGGGTTTAAATTCTATTTTATCTAAAATTAATATAACTGTCTCTGCCTTCTTTTGGTTACTATTTGCATGGGATATCTTTTTTCATCATTTCACTTCTAACCTATTTGTCTCTTTGGATCTAAAATGGATCTCTTGTAAACAGCATATAGTTAGATAATATTTTTTAATCTATTCTTCCAATCTATGTCTTTTGATTGGCAAGTTTAATCCATTTACATTTAAAGTAATTATTGATAAGGAGGGACTTCTGTTATTTTGCTATTTGTTTTCTATATGATAGTTTTTTGTTCCTCATTTCTGCTTTACTGTGTTCTTTTGTGTTTAACTGATTTTTTTCGTAGTGAAACATTCTGATTTCCCTTTTTGTCTATCTTTAGTTATATATTTTTATTTCAGCACACTTGTATCAATCATTATTTAAAATCCTTCTCATCCACATTGTTACCAGGCTTTCAATTATTTGCTATATTTCTCATGGCGTGAGAAGAGACAGCACTATAGAGGCAAAGGTAGGGTTACAAGGTTCTGCACCATGTGAAATAGACTAGATTTTAAGCAAAAATACTCAAAACCAGGTAATATAGTCATAATTTCATCAGACAACACTTATCTCCTATACATAAATCTAATTACTGCCTGCTATAGTTTGGAGATGGTTTGGATATTTGTCCCCACCAAATCACATGTTGAAATTTAATTCCCAGTGTGGCAGTGTTGGGAGTTGGGGCCTAATGGAAGATGCTTGGGTCCTGGTGGCAGATCCCTCATGAATGGCTTGGGGCCATTCTTGAGGAAGCGAATGAGTTCTTGCTCCATTAGTTCCCATGATAGCTGGTTGTTAAAAAGAGCCTAGTACCTCCCTCTCTTTCTCTTGCTTTCTCTCTTTCCATGTGATCTGTACGTACTGGCTCTCCTTCAACTTCTGCCACGAGTGGAAGCTTCCTGAGGCCTTCATAAGAGCAGATGTTGGTGTCATGCTTCTTATACAGCCTGTAGATCTGTGAGCCAAATAAACTTCTTTTCTTTATCAATTACCCAGACTCATTCCTTTATAGCAACACAGACTAAGACACTGCCTTTATTGTTTCACAATGCTGCTTCTTCAAGAGTTTAAACTTTGTGTTACTATCTCTTTGTCTAGAAAGCCACTTTTATGGGGAGCTCCTTGTATAGTGAAGTCAGAAACAGGCATGCAACTGGAAAAAGGACACAATATTACATCCCTCCAACCCTCTGCATATACTATAAGAAGAATTAATCCAACAAACATTTATTTAATATTTGCTATTTGCCAAACAAGTATGGTGCTGGGAGTACACTGATGAATGAGTCTTTGACCAGCAGAGCTCAAGAAAGTCAGGGAGGCAAGAAATGTAATAGATGCTATAACAAAGGAGTGAGCATTTTATTATGGGAGTAGGGAGTGGAATTTCCTTAGTTGGAAGGTGGGAATGGGGCAGAAGGCATTCCAGGGAGAGGGAATAGCTTAAGCAAAGGCAGAAAGGTAAGGGTATACATTGGATATCTATTGGAGAAGCCAGAACCAAGGTGGCAGATGTTGGAGAGAGACTTGTAATGAGAGGGATAAAACAAGATAAAGTCAATTGACATTAACTCTTTGTTTAGGCTAAACATTAGCAAATTCTATTATCAAGGAAATATAACTTGCCCTGAAGGAATAGCAAAACTCTCAACTGTTGCTTATCACCTTATAAACTCCTAGTCACTGGTAGTTGTTGAATCAAAAGATTGGAAGTCTGGTAGTGTTTTGAAATGTGTATATAAAGTCAAGGATAGAAGTCTATAAAAATCTTTAATTACATTGCTTCTGGGTGCAATTAAGAAATACTCATTGTATATACTTGCCAAAATACTGAAGATAATCTTATTCAACATGACTCTGCAATCTTAAAATAATAAGCCAGACTAATAAGTCTACTGAAAA
The DNA here is from genome assembly GCA_008750895.1 of Mirza zaza. Taxonomy (NCBI): domain Eukaryota; kingdom Metazoa; phylum Chordata; class Mammalia; order Primates; family Cheirogaleidae; genus Mirza; species Mirza zaza. The sequence continues at coordinate 4,758 of VSMD01070626.1, forward strand.
TACTCCTAATCAGATATCGGTTTGGCTAAACTGAATCCTTAAAGGTCAAAAATTCAATTAAAATTAGGTACAGCCAGCCCAATTGTCTTTGCAAAAGGGCAAGTTTGCAATGCATCATAGAGACACTAGTTAAAAATTAAGAAATAAATCATTTTTAACCAGATTACTAACGAGAATAGGTCACATTTATATTCACTGGGTACCCTAAAACAGGGAAGCACATTTTTTTTAGCATGAAACTTAGAAACCCTGCCATAGAGCTATAGTTTATTCATTTCTTTCTTTAAGCATTAGTTTAATAGTTAATGTAACTGACAAATGACTTTCACTTTTGCCAGCTGAAGCGTAGGCCACACCGGAACCCTTCCCTCCTGATTACTCCAGTCCCACTGTAACCCACTAGGTGTTCACAGCCACTCTGCTGACTCTGCTTGCATTAATGGCTACAGCAAATGGATTTCGAACTCAGGCTGTTTACTCTGGAGACTATGCCACTGGCTTTTGCCCACTATGTTGTCTATACTGCTGTGGAGTTGATGTCACTAATGTGCTGAGTGTTTGGAGATGGGCAGTGATGTCTAAGGGAAACACTAACTATTTCTATTTTCCAAGCTTTATTTCTGAATCCAGTTAATTCACTGTAAAACTCAATATCTGGACATTATTGCTCTTACTTTATGTAAAAATACCATCATAGGTCTACAGTATAATGTCCTTAATTTTAATTGGGTGTTTGAATATGAGATATAAACTTTTTTTTTTTTTTTTTTTGAGACAGAGTCTCACTTTGTTGCCCAGGCTAGAATGAGTGCCGTGGCGTCAGCCTAGCTCACAGCAACCTCAAACTCCTGGGCTCAAGCAATCCTGCTGCTTCAGCCTCCCAAGCAACTGGGACTACAGGCATGCGCCACCATGCCCGGCTAATTTTTTTCTATATATATTAGTTGGCCAATTAATTTCTTTCTATTTATAGTAGAGATGGGGTCTAGCTCTTGCTCAGGCTGGTCTCAAACTCCTGAGCTCAAACGATCCGCCCACCTTGGCCTCCCAGAGAGCTAGGATTACAGGCGTGAGCCACCGCGCCTGGCCGAGATATAAACATTTTTGATATAAGAAATTGTTCATGAGAGGTATACATATTTTTATTAAATAGCTATTATAGAATAGTTTATTATAGTCTTTAATGTTCCTTTAATATAATGTTAATATAATGTTCCTTTAATATAAGACTGAGGGTTTTTTTAAAAATAATTTAATGTGTCTTGGAAAAGTGATATGTATTTTCATATTACGTGGGAGCTATTTAATTTAACGTTTCCACCTCTTCCCCCTTGTTTTTATTTTATTTTCTTATCTTATTTTTCTTGGCTGTTGGAAAACTCAGAGCTAATTTTTGGGTTCACTTGTACTAATTTCCTAGTCTAGCTAATTACCCATATTTCCCTTTAAAATTGGGCTTTTATACTCTTCTGTTTTAATTTATAAAAATTATTTAATGTTGTTTATATATTATAAATGCCTCAAATTTAAATATATATATTTCAATACATAAAGAATATATATATACTTCAACCAAAAGCCCTCATTAGTTTATATTTCTTACCATTCCTAATACTAATACCCTGGACCAACTCTACATTATCTCTTGTATCTGATTTCAATAATTTCTTAACAGTTTTCCATGACCCCTGACACGATCCCTCTCCAATTTACCCGGCACAACACAGTTTATAGCACAGCTCTGGTTATATTATTCTGCTCTTCAAAACTCTTCAGTGATGTCTTCATTTTTACTAAAACAATCTACTTAACTCATTACTTAAGATATTCTCTAATATAGATTCAACCTAACTTTTAGTTTTCTCCCTCTAGTCTTCCTCTTTGAGATTTATAATTTAGCTTGACTACCTATGGTCGATCCAGTTGCCCTAGCAAGAAACCTGAGCATGAGGGTTAGTTTTTTCTCTCTTTCATCATCACTCCTCCCCATCCAATCCATCAGTTGGGACCCTCACCTTTAAATTTATCACAAATGCATCCATTTCTCCCCATTTCTATTGTGACCATAGGAGTCCAGGCCATGATTACATCTCCAGAACCATTAGTTTGACAGTCTTCTAAACTCTTTTTCACATAAGAATCATAATGAGCTTTTACAAACAAAGAGTACCATGGTACTACTGTTAAAAGAAAAACTTTGAGAGACGGGCACAGAGGCACATGCCTGTAGTCCCAGCTACTAGGGAGGCTGAGGCAGGAGGACCATTCGAGCCCAGGAATTAGAGGCGGTAGTATCCTGTGATCACACATGTGATTAGCCACTGCATTCCAGCCTGGGCAACATAGCAAGATCCTACCTCTAAAACTATAAAAAAAGAAAAAAGAAAAAGAAAAACTTTAGATGAACTAAATTTAGCAGAGTTTATTTGAGCAAAAAATGATTCATAAATCAGGAAGCTTTCAGAACCAGAAGAAGCTCAAAGAGCTCCACTTAGCAATATGGGCAGGCATTATTTATAGACATTTGCCTTATGAGGATGTGATGTGATGAGGCATTTTTCTTCTATGAACATAATCTCAACAATTGGTAGCCTGTGATTGGCTAAAGTTTGGCTGCCATGACTGGCAAAACTCAGCTATTTGTTACAGGAATATACTCTTTAAGGCACTGTTTGATTAGAAACTAAGTTAGGTTGCAGTTCACTACATAAGGATTCAAAGTATGGAGGCAGCTTTAGGTCAAATTTAATTTAACTTAACACTACTTAAAACTTTAAGTATCTTAAATAAAATATAACAAAATCCAAAGTTCTTACCATGGCTTTCAAAGCCATGCATGATCTAATCCCTGCTTACCTCTTTGGGCTCATTTTATACCCCCTTTCTTCCCACTTATTCTACTTTAGCTATACCAGCTACTATACCAGCCTCCTATCAGTGCCTTCAACATAGCAATCCCTGCCTTGTTTCAGAGCCTTTTCCCAAGTTACATGTTTGGCTATTAGCAGGAGTTGGCAAACTACATCTCATCAACTAAATGTGGCTCACTTCCTGTTTTTGTCAAAATTTCCAAAATTTTATTGGAACACAGCCATGCCCACTGTTCAGGTATTGTCAGTGGCTGCTTTCATATTCCTATGATGGAGCTGATTTGTTACAAAAGAGAACAAATAACCCACAAATCATAAAAATATTTACTCTTTGTCACATTATAGAATGTTCGTTGACCTCTAGACTACAGCAGTCCTGTCCCTGCTCTTTGCATGACTGGTCTTTTTTCATTCTAGAGTTTTCAAGTTAAATATCTGCCTCACAAAAGCAAAAAGATCATCACATCTAAGCAGACTACCTTCTACATTTTTTGTCATCATAGTAAGTTTGTGATTCCTTTACATTCATCACAAGTTGTATTTACATATTATTTGTTTACTTGTGACTCTATCTTTTATTGGACTATACAGTCATGTACTGCTTAACAACAGGGATACATTCTGAGAAATTTGTTGCTAGGTAATTCTGTCATTGTGTAAATATCATAAAGTGTACTTACACAAACTTGGATGGTAGAGTCATAGCACACCTAGGCTATATAGTATAACCTATTGCTCCTAGGGTACAAACCTGTACAGCATGTTACTGTACTGAACATCCAAGGCAATTGTAACACAATGGCAAGTGTTTGTGTATCTAAACATCAAATATAGAAAAAATACAGTGAAATTAGAATCTTATGGGACCTTATATGTGATCCATCACTGACTGAAACATTGTTATGCAATGCATGACTATATATTCCATAAGGACAGGGAACATGTCAGTTTTGTTCTTTATACTTAGTTCCTAAAATAATACGTGATTATAGCAGGTAATAGTAGGTAATAAATGTTAGATGTTCTGTTTTACCAATTCCATTAAAAAATCATTTCACTTTTGCTTGGTGAATATTTTGAGATCTTTTAAGCAGGCTTATGTCAATTTATCCTGTGAAAAGCCTTCTTTTTTGTTCTTGTTGGGCCCTATTTATGGTTTAATCTATTAATAGTTTCATAGGTGAGATCAGATAATAGTCCTCAGGTCTTTGTTTGGTCTTGGGTTGGTGTGCTCTCTTGTGGGGGAGAATAAAGTGGAGGTCCAGAGAAATGTTTCCATTATCATCAAAATTAAAATAGAATAGTTCTGATAGACAAAAGAAAACTATGAAGAACATCCCATCAAAGCCATACAATAAGACTAAGCCACATTTGCATAGGTATAATTCTCTTATTAGAAAGTACAGTCACGTCCATCCTTTACAATAATAAATACATTTATAGATAAATTTGCTAATATAGTATATCCTTAGTAATGAAATTAATCAACAATACTTCTGTACTTTCTACTCTGTTCATCACATTAATATACAAGAAGAAATATACTTTTAATTATTATATTTTTGATCAAAAAAATTTCAAAGGTAGACTCCAGAGAGGTTTAATTGCTCTGCAATCTTGTGTTTATAACTACAAAAGGGATATTTTGATGTGTTAAACATGATTCTTAAATCATATATAAGGATAATTAATTGATTAGGTGTGAAATTTTATTTAAAGAATCAAGTATTATGATATTTTGAGAAAATTCATCTGAAAGGGATGATGAGCAAGGAATCAGGAAAAGGGAATATTTCAAGATACCTTGTTAAAGTAACTGGTGAAAACTTAAGTAGAAAAGGAAAACAGGACACCTGGGAGAACTGATTAAAACTATTCGTGGGAGGGAATTTTGTTCAAGATCTTGGGCATGAAAGAACCTGCCTTATAAGCAGAGAGAAAAAAAGTAGGTTCCTGGGAGACTTTTAGACTTTGACAATGAAAAAGAATAGTCTATAACATAGAATTTGAAAGAAATCATAAGTTCTTGTTTGGGGAAATACCTAGCACTATATGGTTGTGATCATCTTCAAAGTTTAAGGGAAACCTGAAACTACTACTGCAAAAATCATGAAGAAATCTGATATTTCAATCTAGATGCTTATTCTAAAACCAGACAGCAAAAAGACCTGTAGCCTTCCACTAGGCTTGTCTTATATAGGCCATGAATCATTGTTAGTGGTAAATAAAAATCAGTCACAAAGTTATCCTAGTAATGGAGTTATCCTGCATACAATTACCTGGATTAACAATTATATACAGAATAGTAATGTATAATTCTGCATCTATATTAGCCACAAGAAGAATTGTTAGTATTGTGGGTAAATAGATTTTTAATTATAAGGAAGTAATTTAAGTAGAAGTCCAACGATTTCGCTTCCTTCTTCTAGCCAACTGGAATTCAAGAGATTTGGGATCAATTCTTCCAAAATTAGGAAGTGGCATTTCCAGTAACTAGAAATACAGAGACGCTTTTTTTTTTTTGAGACAGGGTCTTGCTCCTTATCTTGGGCTAAAGAATAGTGGCATCCTCATAGCTCCTTCCAATGTCAAACTTCTGGGCTCAAGCAATCCTCCTGCCTTGGCCTCCCAAAGTGCTAGGATTATAGGCATGAGCCATGGTGCCTGGCCCTCAGAGAAATTTTTAAAAGTTTATTGTCAATTTCTTTCCCATTTTCTTCAGTTTAGATTCTCTCATCATCTTTCTAGGGTAAGTTTTCAGTTTGAAGATGTCTTCATAGAGGAAGGGAAAGTCTAGTTATTTCTGATTCTTAAAATTCATTCCAGTGGCAGATTCATTTCAACTTTGTTCTACCAACATTTTGTGAGTATGTGCTAGGCATATAAAAGAAAAAATCATTTCAATTACTCTATCTCTTCTAGTTGAATGGGATCTTGACACTTCAGGCCATACAATGAATAGTTATTTTAAAACCTTGAGATTCATAGATGACTAATAAACACATACTTAGAATCAATTAGAGTTTATAAGAACATAACAGAATGAAACACAGATGTTACAAGAAGGTGGGCCTGGTTTATAGTCTGGTTTCTATCATTTACCACTGTGTGACTTTGGGTTTATAACTTAACATATGATTCTCTGTGTGCATGTGTGTGTGTGTTTAATATGCTTAAATCGTAGGCTTGTTGTGATAATAATATGAAATCATATTGTAAAACACATAGTATTGTGCTTGGAATACAGTAGGCACCAAGTAAATTGCAGTCAGGATTATATCCCTATTGTTCACTTTAAATGTAGTATTGAAGTATTTTAGGAAAAACATGATACTCCACTGAGAAAATATTTTCAGGAAGGAGTTAGCTCTGTATATGAAATTAACTTACTCCACACTCAATTTCTGTAAATGAAACCATACCCAATGTATCTTTACTTTTCTTTATTACAGGCCAGCCTGTGGCACTGGCCTGCATTTTGTAAATACAGGCTTCCTGAGTTTAGATAACATAATTAAGGCATAGCTCACTTTACACAAACTAGGATTTAAAAGATAGTTTGAAAGTGTGATGAAAAAGATTTTCTTTAATATTAGCTTCTTATTTTTTCAGAAAAATCTATGATAGAATCTTAGAATTGAGAAATACCTTAGGAAAAATCTTGCCAAATCTTTTTTTCAGATGATGAAACTGATGGCCTAAAGGATATTTCTAGGGTCACGTAGCCAGTCATCAGCAGATCCAAGACTCCTGACTTTTAATTAGCTTTTGCTTGTGTCTGGCTCTCCTTTGTTAAGGACGATTTCATAGAACAGGTGACATTTGAATTGGTCCAGAACATCAAGCTTTTCTAAATGCTTAAAATATGACTCTACTTACAATATGGATTCTTGTTATACTTTTTGGGAACACTAACACTGGTGGTGGGGAAATATGGGTGAAGCAGTATGAATCCGCCCCATCACCCCTGGGTATACTGAGGACTAGCACTGCTCAGAGTTTGGGTAACTGCTGGCTCTCACACTGGGCAGTTACATGGTGCATCAGCTGCAGGCAAGAGACATATTTCTTGGGAAAAGAGATGTATCAGCTGCAGGAAAGAGACGTAATTCTTGAAAAAATAGAGAAGTTTTTCCACTTAGTAAGAGAGAGAACCCCTCTTCTCTGTAAAAACACACGATCTTCAGTAAAGTACTTATTTCTCGTTGCAGTTGGAGCTATTGTCTAGTGGTGTGTTATGGGGGTTGTTATATGTTGAAGTGTTTAATTCTTCATCAAGATGAGCACAAGGCAACAGTGGTAACTACCCAAAGAAGCTGAGATGTGTAAGAATGTTAAGAATAGTGAGAATAACAATAGTTATTTATTATTATTTTTTTGAGACAGAGTCTCACTCTGTTGCCTGGGCTAGAGTGCCATGGCATCAGCCTAGCTCACAGCAACCTCAAACTCCTGGGCTCAAGCAACCCTCCTGCCTCAGCCTCCTGAGTAGCTAGGACTATAGGCATGCGCCACCATTCCTGGCTAATTTTTTCTATATATATTTTTAGTTGGCCAATTAATTTCTTTCTATTTTTAGTAGAGACAGGGGTCTTGCTCATGCTCAGACTGGTTACGAACTCCTGACCTTGAGTGATCCACCCGCCTTGGCCTCCTTGAGTGCTAGGATTACAGGCGTCAGCCAAATAGTTATTTTTTATTGAGTGCTTACCAAGTGTCAGACTTGTGCTATGTGCTTTACATGCCTTATTTTGTTTAATTGTCATGGTAACACTATAACATTAATACTATTGTCATTCATGTTTTATTGACTAGGTAACTGAGGCCTTAATTTAACCAAAGGTCACAAATATAGTACAGATTGAGTATTCCTTATGTTAAATGCTCGTGACCAGAAGCATTTGGATTTTAAAATTTTTTAGATTTTGGAATATATGCAAATATATAATGAGATATCTTAGGGATAGGACCCAAGTCTAAACCCAAAATTCATTTATGTCTTATATATACCTTATACACATAGCCTGAAGATAATTTTATACAATATTTTTAATAATAATTTCATACATGAAACAAAGTTCATGTGTGTTGAACCATCAGAGAACAATGGTGTCACTATCTCAGCCACCCATGTGGACAATCTGTGGTTTTGTGGCGTCACCATCATTTCTACTCTGAATTTATATGCTACCAATAAGCAATCACTTTCTTATACTTATTCGCACATAAGTACTTAACAGTAAAAAATATGACATACCATTAATACACTGGAAAAATAATGTGTTCAAGGTAGCTAAGCAGCACAGTAGCATCACCAGAATACCCGCATCGAGTTAAACAGCAGCAACAGTAAACAACGGCAGGCTTTCAGTCTCCACCCGTGATGCTGTGTTTTGATTAAAAAGTTACTGCACACTGTATTTTATTTTTTTAGATGAGAAGAAACATCCGAAGCAGTTGAGGGACCAGGAAGTGGGTCCCTCAGGGATGAGGAAGTATTCTGCTGGATGGCATTTTTAACACAGTAATGGTTTCCTTCAGAGTCATCTGCCTCATTAACAATGCTTTTTTTTTTTTTTTTTGTCTTAGCAGTCTTTCTTTGATTTTATAAACAGGCGTGAGTTCTTGTTCTGTTATGTATACACGCTATTCTAGTTCTTCAATAAGGCCATCGTAATTTTCACTATGTCATCTATAGGTACTACTTCTGCAGTCTTAACAACTTTATCTTCATTGTCACCATTATCATGATCACCTTAATTCAGAACAATTTCAGCTATTTTACCATTGGTCAATGAATGAATAATTGGAGCCTCATTATCAATGTTTAAAACTTCTTCAATATCCACTTCTTCCTGCTTACTGATAGACTCTGAAGGTATATTTTTTGCATATGTGAAGAGATCAGACATCATTTTTTCCCACTTGACATACAGAGTCTTTCAAAGTCACCTCCACTTTGTTCATCATCATCACTGAACATAGTCACAGGTCAAAGGTTGTGCCAGGCATACACACCTATGCCTTCAGTCACTGTGTTCCAAGAGTTGACAACAGCATATACGGTATCCTTCATGCTGAACTCCTTTTGAAAACCATCCACACCCACACCTCTGTTCCCTTATCCTAAAATGCTGTTCAAGAAAGGATTTTTGTATTTACTCTTCATTGATCTAAGGATACTCTGGTCACATGGCTGAATTAATGAAGTCACATTTTGGGAAAAGTACGTGGTATAAACATTATTTTTGATGAGTATTTTAGTGGGAGGGTGAGCAGAACAGCTGTTAAGGAATAACAAAATCTTTCAGTTGTCATCCAGCCCAGCAGTGAGCACAAGCCAACATGCAAGTACTTTTCCTCCCCTGTCAGCCAGACAGGCAGATAGCAGAAACAAGTGACACCTTTGTTGTCAGTAGTTCTTGATTCTTTCATGTGAGAAGGGGCAGCACAGTCACTGAAACCTAATATAGCCTCTTTGCATCTTAAAAGGTAAATAGCTAAAATAAGTAAAATAAGAAGGCAATGCTTGTGGAATATATAATACATATTGACGGCTCACACCTCATTGCAATTCTTCTCCTTGGTTCTCCAGTTCATTTCTTTTGAAGGCAATGAATTTTTCTCTTGTTTTCTGTCTTCTTCAATTTCTGCTTATTGAATCTCTCAATCTCAACCATGTTGTGTTTATCAGACATGGTTGCAGAGAAAACGGAGCAAGGCATAAAAGACTGTGGAGTCCTGTCTGAGCAGTGGCTGCTACCAAGTCTCTTTTGACTTTTAAGCACCTGCTGGTCAGCTGAGAAATTGGAGAGAATAGACACACAAAAAAAAATCTTAGACAATTTAAGACAATGAGCTGTATTTACTGCCTTTCTTACTATTAAACACTGACTCTGCACTCGGTACAGTATGTATGTCTACTTGTATAATGACCTCAGTCTTGTTTTCTTAACAATTGCACCTCTCTTTATCTTCATCTTCATCCTTGGGGTTTTAACCCGAATGACACTTCTCAGCCATCAAGTCAAGGGCATGTGTACCTGTTCTCATGGCAGAAAATGACTAATGGAAACACAGTTAGCAGGTCTGTCTATGATCCAGCCTTAGCAGTCCACGTGATTTGTTTGTGGGTGGATAGGCAGAAGAAATAGAGCAAAGATTACAATGGCGTTATTAAATTCTAACCTTCCAGAGTTTAATGATGATTAAAAAGCCACCCTCTTTGCCAAAGCTGCACAAAGGGCCATGCCTATAGTTAAAGAAAATACTGTGTAGCTGTAACATGGCATCTACTAATAAAGCCTGTTCTAGGTGAGTCAGGTAAAATTGCCTCCATCTTTCATGAACATTGGTATTGCTATTGCTACACTAAGATGGGGATTAATATTTTCCTGATTAGATTTTGGTCCATGCTTCAAATTCTCTTTTTTTTTTTGCCAGGTGGCAACCCATGTGAATATTCATCCAAGTTATGTTTATGCTTCTTTAATTTTCATAAAAGAAAAGAAAAAAACTCCACATTTTCAAAGGCATTTGTATGGGGAGTCAGAGTATTTATATCCCAGCAATGAAACTGAATATGTGACATTCCTGTCTATGAAAGTTCTACTGCTTCCCTACTGAGTTATTTGGCTTTCCATTCTCCATCAACAATCTTTCCTCTCTATTGCTTGGATTGAATTCCATTCCATAGCATTCCTGTCCCTTCATTCTACAGTGCAAGTCACCTTTCCCACCAATACTAGCCTTCCCTTTGACTATTTCAAGTTTTCTTAACATGTTCTGAAAAACAATTGATGGATTCTAGGTCTTTCTGTTTAAAGGCTAAAAGGACCGTGTAAAGGGTTTTACATATTCACTTTCCCTTTTCCTTTCAACACCAGTTCACCCATATGAATTATTAAGACTGGAAGCATGGCTGAAGACGCCACAAGCTAGAATATCTTGGGCAGGGATTTAGCTGAGAAGGAGCTGAATAAATTTGCAAAACCATAGAGAGTTTAGGAACATGGAAATGTCAGGCATGACATTGTGTGTATGAGTAAGGGTGGATTAAAGTGAGGGCTTGGTATAGGGGATTAGTTGAAAGTCTGTATGTAAAATGACCAACTCCCTCCATACTCCCATGCCAAATGTGCAACATCTGAGTATCCACACTCCAAGCAAAACATCAAAAGATTTTTCTTAAGGGATTACCACCACCACCCAAACAAAACCCACAACACTTCCACATTCTGGCATTTAGATATCTCCTCCCCCTGGATTAGGTTGATTCCTTACATGATCTTAATGCAGTGGTTCTAAAGCCCATCTGCAGATTAGAACTTTTTAGGAAATTTATGGAAAACTGATGCCTAGTCCTGCAGCAGCTCAATTAAATCAGACTCCCTAGAGGTAGGACCAGCCCTCTGTGTTTTTAAAAGCTCCTCAGGGGATTATAATGTATAGTTAGATAGACATGAATTATTACCCTAGTAAGAAGCTCATAATGTGATAAAGGCCACCTATTTTATAGAGTTGGAAATTGGCTTTTAGAGGCTGATAATCAACTATAAATAGATAACAAAGAACCATCTTAGGTTTGAGAGAAGGCTTCAATATAAAGAAGAGAATCCAAGACAAACATGAGAAAAAAAAAAAAAAACAGTTGAGAGTACCCATAGAGAGATTTACAAATTAATTACACTCGAATAAAAGAATGTCATGCAAGAAAAAGGTACGATCAGATAATAAAAAGTAGTTCTTAAAAATTAATAGGATCCCTGGCAGGGGAGGGCTGGTTTCTATTATTTACACATGCAGCAAATTCAGGGATTGCAAAGGAATCTGTTGTGGAAATGTAGGGGAAAAGAAGAAAAATCAGTGCAGCCTTTGTATTTTAATCTCAAGGCAGAAAAACCTGCATTGTGTAAAAAGATTAAACATATGAGAAAATGCATGTTAGATTTGACATTATTCTTTTCCCAAATCTGCCACATGTGAAGCGTGATTATCCTAGGTCCCAGCAGTGCAATACAGTAGCCCCAACTGTATGTGGCTATTCAGCACCTGAAATGTGGTCGTCCAAAATGAGTTGTTCAATACTGTAACATGCACCCACAAGTTTGAAGATTTGCTACAAAAATGTGTAAAATATTTGATGATTTTATGGAACCTCAAGCATAAGAAGGCAACATCAAAAGTTCCTTGAGATGATATAATAGTTTATTAAGTGAGTTGTAATAATATTTACCCTGAATGTCTACAGCTCTTTATCTCATGCCCAGGTAAAATGTTTGGCTAAAAGTAGCCTCAGTTAATTGAGAAGTTATTTTCTAAGAACACGATGGCCAGGCACCATGGCTCACGCCTGTAATCCTAGCGCTCTGGGAGGCCGGGGCAGGCAGATTGCTCGAGGTCAGGAGTTCAAAATCAGCCTGATCAAGAGCGAGACCCCATCTCTACTATAAATAGAAAGAAATTATTGGCCAACTAATATATATAGAAAAATTAGCTGGGCATGGTGGTGCATGCCTGTAGTCCCAGTTATTTGGGAAGCTGAGGCAGCAGGATTGCTTGAGCCCAGGAGTTTGAGGTTGCTGTGAGCTAGGCTGACGCCACAGCACTCACTCTAGCCTGGGCAACAAAGTGAGACTCTGTCTCAAAAAAAAAAAAAAAAACAGAAAATGAGTATCTTTTAACCATAAGAATGTAAATAATTCAGTATAGAACTGATTAAAAGTAAAGTCTTTTTTAATATTTATTTTTGAATTTATCTTTTTTAAGTTGACATAAAATTTTATGTGTTTATCATGTACAACATGATACAGGCATACCTAGATCCTGTGGGTTCAGTTCCAGTCCACCACAATACAGTAAATTTCATACTAAAGCAAGTTGCACAAGTTTTTTGGTTTCCCTTGGCATAAAAAATTATGTTTATCTTATACTATAGTCTATTCAGTGTGCAATAACATTATGTCTACTAACATTTGCATGCCTTAATTAAAAATAATTTATTGCTAAAAATGCTAATATCATCTGTGCTTTCAGTGAGTCATAACGTTTTTGCTGGTAGAGGGTCTTGCCTCAGTGTTGATGGCTGCTGACCGATGAGGGTGGTGTCACCGAAGGCTGGGGTGCTGTGGCAATTTCTTAAAACGAGGCAACAGTGAAGTTTGCCACATCTGTTGATTCTTCCTTTCACAAAAGATTTCTCCATAGCGTGTGATGTTGTTTGATAGCATTTTACCTGCGGTAGAACTTCTTTCAAAATTGACATCAGTCCTCTCAAACTCTGCTGCTGCTTTATCAACTAAGTTTATGTAATAGTCTCCATCATTTGTTGTCCTTTCAACAATGTTCACAGCATCTTCACCAGGAGTAGATATACCCTCAAGAAACCACTTTTTTTGTTTATCCATAAGAAGCAAATCCTCATCTGTTAAAGTCTGATCATGAAATGGCATCAATGTAATCACATCTTTAGGCTCCACTTCTAATTCTACTTCTCTTGTTATTTCGCCCATCTGCGGTGGCTTCCTCCACTGAAGTCTTGAAACCCTCAAAGTCATCCAGGAGGGTTGGAATCAATTTATTCCAAACACCTGCTAATGTTGATATTTTGACATCCTCCCATGAATCACGAATGTACTTAATGGCATCTAGAATGGGGAATCTTTTCCAGGTTTTCAATTTATTTTGCCCAGATCCATCAAAGGAATGGCACCTATGGCAGCTATGGCAGCTATAGCTTTACAAAATGTATTTCTTAAATAATAAGACTTAAAAGTCAAAATTACTCCTTGATTCATGGGCTGCAGAATGGATGATGTGTTAGCAGGCACGATAGTAACATTAATATCCGTGTCCATCTCAATCTCAATGAAATGTGGTATGCCTGTATACACGCACACACACATATTTTTGTGGTGAGAACACATTAAGTTTCCATATATAAAAATAAAGCCCTTTTTAATTGATGTTTTAATTTATATATACATATATTTTATTTCAGAGTGTTATGGGGAAATGTTTAGATTACATATACTGCCTTTGCCCTGCTAGAGTCAGAGCTACAAGCGTGTCCAAAAGTAAAGTCTTAACTGAGATGGTAATTGTTTTCTTTTGTGCAAAGCATAAGAAAAGAACCAAGATCCAGAACATTTCTTTGTTTTCTGCATTAAGAAATCCATGGAAGTTTGGAATTCTATCTGCTTGTTAGAGTGGTAGTAGTGCGACACTAATCTGAAATTTATAACTGAGTAACTGAATTGGACTAATTTTTAAAATGAAATCTCACAAGTTCATATATAGTATTGGAATATTTAAAAAAACAACTCAAGGTTCACCATATTTATGTTTAATTTATTCAACTTATAAAAAATAGTTGAGATTTTAAAGTAGATAACTGAAACTTCATATTAAATTTATAAATGAAATTTAAATATTTGAAGGTTTAATTAACTAAATTTATGAATGGAATAAACATGCAAAAGTAATGTTAAAAGTAATTGTGTAAATATGTGAGACTTGTAAATAGAAATTAAGATTTATAAGATTAATGTAAAAGCGTAAGAAAGAACTAAGTTTTTGGATTTTAACTTTACTTAGCCATAGTGTATCAATCATATACTAAGTTTTGAAACCAAAATAAATCTCTTGATACCCTTTTCTGTGAAAAAAAATAAATGCTCTCAAGAGCATCAAAATCTCACATTACAAATGAAGATATTTTTCTTAAAATGGGAGCAAACAATAGGGCAATTAAACTCAAGGATAAACCCAGAAAAGAACAAGAAAAGCAATGTTATCTTAATGATTGTTCTGTATTGGAAACCATGTATATAATCACAATAATACAAACTTGTTTTGATTTTTAACTTCTAGAACAATGTATTGACAGGACACAGAATACTTGATTATGGTTACAGAACAGAACACACACATTATCAATCTTGACACTATAAAATTGAGTAAGGATGACAGACATTAACAGGAAAAGGTGGGTTGGGGAGAGCCAAAGAGAAGACTAGAAAGACCAATAGTTTAACATTACTAAATGGCTAGTGAAAAAATGCTATCTATAGTTGATACAAGAGGAATCCAGGTGCTATGGAAAGACAGCTAATGAAGAAAGAAGGATATCATAGGAGGATGAGGGAAGAGGAGGTAGACGACTGAAGAGTGATATAAATCTTCATCAGTCATGGCAGAAAGTTAATGGAAAATATGAAGAATTGAGAATTGATAAAATATCTCAAAGAGCTCAAAGAGCTCATGGAGCATATTAGTAAATATGCTTATTAATAATATAGGCATATTAATAAAATATGAACACATATATAAACATAAATATGTATTTATATATAAATAATACATATAACATAAAATGTTAATACATGTTAATAAATATCCATATTAACAAAATATAAATAAATAAACATTAATAAATATGCTATCAATAGAGACGGCAGAACACTGGAACAAACAGCTGAGGACTGAACCTGGTGAATGAAAGACATGGGGCTAGGGAGAGTTGCTTGTAACCAGTGTGTACATTTACTACTTTGAGAAACAAATATTAAAAGTTAGCATTGAAAAAGAAATGTTATAGAAAATATTTTCTAATTATATCCCTTTAAGACCCCCCCTTGCATCTGTTTTTAAAAAATACTTTTGGTATAAAGGAATAGATTGTTTAGCTTTTTGGATGTTTATATGAGCTTGGAAAGATAGAGTATGTCTAAGTAAGTGTAAAAAGACAAAGTTTTCTTTTTATTATTATGATTCAAAATGACCAGAAAAATGCCACTCTGACTACATATAGGCCACAGGGACAAGCCACAACCTAGAAACCATAATGAGGAATAGTAGCAGCTACATAGGGACAGGAGCCCTGTTGCCATGGGCTTATTATGCATCCCACAATTGGGATACAAAGAGAAAAATTAAAATTGAAGTGCAAGTAAGAATTCTTAGTTATGTTATTAGACAATAAATGTTCCTTCCAAAGAAATCTTTAAAATTGGGAAATTGGAAATATCTATAGACTAGCTACCTTGGGAGCTCTTTCATTGGTGGCAAATCAAATTGAAAGTTTGTTTTGACTTCAAAGAATTCTTAAAATAAAATTCATGTTCTGTGTTTCTGTTTGTGTTTGCCAAAGCAGTACTTTTTAAAAAGAGAAGAAAATTACTATTTTGTTTTTGCTTTTTAGAGGAAGGTTACTTTTATTTTACTGTTGAGACAAGAAAAGATAAAAGTGATACTTCTAGATTCCATTTGGTGACTATCTTCACAAGAGAGAAATTGGGAAGTTAATGGACGCTGGGGAGCACTGCTTTTCCTAGACTTCCTATGGGCTGGCTGTGTTTGCAGTTCTTGGGTAATTTTAACTAATCTAGGAAAATTATATCGTCCTTTCTAATATCAGCTCTCAATCTTAGCCTGTATACTTAGTGTGTTTAAAGTTATGTCTTCTTTGAGGTTGAAAAGCCATACTAGAATGTCCTTCATCTTTCTAGCTTCATTTGTTATTTGGATACATTTAACTTTTTGAAGATCTGTTCAAACAGATTTGGGTGGATGGATGCACCTATGACCTTGTATGGCCAGTGATTTCTTACTCAGTGTTTTCTTTCACTCAAGAACTATTCCGAACCCTTATAAAGTTCTAGGTACTAGGGATATCACAAATAGAAACACATTGCCCTTCCCTTAATGGGGCTTATATTTTAGTGGGAAGACAGAAACAAACAAAAAAAAAACAAATATATAACTGGAACAAAACGACTACAAATTGCGATAAGCACTTTTTCAGAAATAAAAAACATTGTAATGGTTCAGTGCTTAAAATGAAGGTTTCTTTGAGGACACGTGGTTGGCGTGTGAAAGAGCAAAAGCAGACTGATTATGTAGAGAGTTAGACGAGGAGTGTTCTAGACAGTGAAGATGGCAGGTGCAAAGGCCGCGTGGCCATTGAGCCACTAGTTCGCAGTGAGCAAGGGAATAGTGGTGCAAGATGTGGTTGGAATGCTTAGCAAGAGCTATATTATGTGGCGGCTTAGGCTGCGATATGGAGTCAGGGCATGATTTTAGGTATTATGAGAGACATCAAAGAACCAGTGTGGCAGACACATTAGGGCCACACTCCTCCCCTACCGCAGCACCCACCTGCCTTGTGATGCACCTCTCTTTCTAACGCCCAGCTTCAAGCCCCTAAGTGCTGTCAGGCTACTGGAGCAGCTTTGCTGTTAAGCACAGAGAGCTGAAAGTAAGTGCCTGAGAATGTACGCCTCACCCGTCCCCCAGCCCTGGACCTGTGACTGCCAAATGAGAGGACACAAAAGCCTGGCTCCCTTGCTTTGGGTCCCAATAGGACTACTCTGAGTTGAGGTGTAATTACATTGCAGAGATCCCCCGTGGGATTAGGCAGAAGCCACACTCTTCAGGACTTTGCCTGAGACCTCACTCTTGCTTGACTCCTCCCTTCCTTGCCTGCCTCCCACACTCCCTAACAAGTTTCTCCTGGGAACATTTTCCTAACAAACCTGTCCTATGTGAATCCTGGCACACAGGGTCCTGCTTCTGAGGAATTCAGCCCTAGACAGTCATCCTGCTGCTACTTAGAGGGTGAATCGTGCAGAGATGGTTTAAATCCCACCTCAGCTTCTTATTAGCTGTATGTCCTTGGACCAATAACTTAACCTCTTGGTGCCTCAGTGGATATTTGCTGAATGCCTACTAGGTGCCAGGTGCTGTTCTAACACTAGAAATTCGAGTGAACAAACTAGACAATCTCCACCCCCAGTACTTTTGAAGCTCACATTCTAGAGTGGGAACCAAAGCAAAATAATAACTAAAATGTATAAACAAACTCATCAACAAACGAATAATATGGTATCCAAGAAGATGGTAATTGTTAGGGAAAACATAGAGCAGAGTAAAAGGATCAGGGAATACAGTGGAAGTGGGGATAAGTGTTGCAATTTTGGAAAGGGTAGTGTCTTTGGGAAGATGTCATTTGGGCAGACGCAACAGCTAGTACTAAGACCCTGGGGGATGGAGGGGCTTACCTGCTGTACATGCAGGACAGTGAGAGTGGGTGCAGTGAAGTGGGGAAGGCAGGTGAGGTCAGAGAAGGAATGAAGAGTGAGGTCCTGGAGCATGTTGTAGCCATTGTAAAGACTTTGGCTTTCACTCTCAGGGAGACTGGATACCACTCAGGGCTTTTGGACAGACCAGTGACTTCTCTGACATAGGGTTTTAAAAAGTCTCCCTGGCTGCTGTGTTGTGAATAGACTGGAGCTATGTGAGACAAGAGTGCATAGGAATTAAAAGCAGGGTTGCGAGGATTAAATGAGTTAGCACAAGCAAGTATTCAAATAATCTTAGATATTATTGCTCTTTAGTGCTATCTTCAGTAGCAAACAGAGTGATTTTATTGAAAACCCCTTCTGCCTAATGTCCCCCTGATGGAGATTTAGACATTTACTCACTGTTTTCCAGAAAAAATTACTAATTGATTTGGGACCTGGCAAAGAGAAGAGACTCTCCCCCGATCCTTGGCTCAAGACTATATTCAGTAGGGTGGGTTAGTTTACCAGGTCTCGACAGCAGGTATTTGTTCTACTTTGAGATCACTGGGAAGAGTGACTCAGAGTCTAGGTTGAAAAGGAAAAGTAGGGTGCATTGTGGGCCAACTTTGCTTATTTCATAATTTCCTAGAGCAAGTCCAGTTCGAATAATTTAATGATTAAGTTAGATCCTACTAGGAACAAAGACAAACTACTTGCAGCAAGGATGGAAGACCCTTCATGTCTTAGGTTCAATATTTCCTGTTGGGTTCCAAACTAAGATTTAAAAAAGGGGGAAAGCGTAAAGAAAAGCCAGACATTTACTGAAAGTATAAGGGTGTTTACTTTCCTTCTAAAATTGAAGCATAAGTGTTGAGCCAAGTTTTTCTGTGCTATCATAGTTCATTAATTGATAGAAAGAGTTGCTCCTCTTTGAAGAGCAGATGCTGCCAATATTTGGCCAAGCATCAAAGTGTGGACACAAGAATCAAAGTGCACACACAAATGCTGCAGGTATTCGTAGATGATAGAGGAATTGCTGTTAACCTGATCAGGCCCCAGATGTCAGATCCATGGGCGGTAGTACTCGAGTTAGACTCGAAAAAGGAGGTGTGAAACTGGATATGTGGAAAGAGAGGCATGAGCCAGTCCATATGATGGGAGGAGCACAGGAAATGGAAGAGAACTGGGAACTGGGGAGCCCATGTAAGGGATGGCAAGGCACCTTGTTAGGGCAATGACAGGTATGGTTGGATATATATAACTGGAAACCAACTAAAACCAGCAGGTGAGGGTGCATATGGAGAGACCACATTTATTTTTACTGCTAGAATTTCATACTAAAGAAGCACTGGTGAATGCTGTCTGGCCTTAGATTTTAAGCTTCACTTAGTAGACATGGTCTGAGGGTAAGCCTGCTAAAATTTAAGATGATAAACTCTCAATAAGAAACAAATTCAATGCAATACCTATTAAAATCCCATCAGCATTCTTCACAGATATAGAAAAAATAATTTTACGCTTTGTGTGGAACCAAAGAAGACCCCGAATATCAAGAGCAATTCTAGGCAACAAAAACAAAATGGGAGGTATTAATATGCCAGATATCAAACTATACTACAAAGCTGTAGTAATTAAAACAATCTGGTATTGGCACAAAAATAGGAATATTGACCAGTGGAACAGATCTGAGAATCCTGATATCAAACCATCCTCATATAGCCATCTAATCTTTGACAAAGCAGACAAAAACATATGCTGGGGAAAAGAATCCCTGTTCAATAAATGGTGCTGGGAAAACTGGATAGCCACTTGTAGAAGGCTAAAGCAGGACCCACACCTTTCACCTCTCACAAAAATCAACTCACGCTGGATAACAGACTTAAACCTAAGGTATGAAACTATTAGAATTCTAGAGGA
>VSMD01070627.1:0-20110 GCA_008750895.1 Mirza zaza
TCCTGTGGGCATTTCATATACATGGAATCATATAATATGTGGCCTTTTGTGTCTTTCATTTGTGTTCTCTCACTTAGCATAATAGTACTTTCAAGGCTCATCCATGTTTTAGCATGTATGGGATCATTCCTGCGCGTTGCTGAGTGATGCTCCATCTCGGGGCTGGACCACATTTCTAAAATCCACTCATCAGCTGGGGGGTGCTTTTAAGGCTCTGACAGTCTCGTGATCAAGAGAGGTGACCCAATTGACTCAGGCAGTGGGGCTGAGAGAGGCGTCAAGAAGCCCAGGCACTGCCCCTCAAGCCTGCGGGAAGGAAAATCCGGAGCAGAAGGGAGGAGAAAACCAGCCCCAAAGAGTCCCCAGGGGCCACATCGGGGCTGACCCCGAGCAACCATGAGAGACAGGCCACACCTGCCCGCCCACCTGCGTCAGCAAAGACGGCCAGGGCTCTGGGTAAAGCTGTAGCCACAAAGCTGCATCATCGCAGCATTGCTGTGAACAATGAAATAACCTCAATGTCCAGCAATAAGGAATTTATTAAATAAACTATGCATGTTTATCCGAGGGAATGCCGTGCGGTCAGAAATGATGCGGTATCGGCTAACATTTCTTGTGCTTACTGTGCCAAGCCCTGTTTGTGCATTTCACGTGCATTTCACTCCCTCAGCCCTCACAAGGACCACCTGCTAGGGGAGGGGCTTTTATGATCCCCATTCTACAGAGGAAACCGAAGCGGGGAGCAGTTATGCAACTTGCCTGACATTAGAAAGAGGTAGAACCGAGATTTGAATGAGGGTCCACTTGCTTAAAATCTCTACCTTCCTCTCCAAGGGCTGAAAAAAAATATTTACTGACGTGAGAAACTGTTCACAAAATATTGGCTGAGTGAATGAAGCAGGTTATGAACAGCAGGCAGAGTATGAATCAAGACTCGAAGGAAACGTGCCAGGTTACGAATCCAGGAGGTCTCTGCACATTCAGATTATGAGTAATTTTTATTTTCCGCTTTGTGATTGTCTTTTCCCAATACTCTATGAGGAGTATGCTTTTGCTTTCGAGAAGGAAAGTATTTTATTTGGTTCACTTAAAAAAGCAAACAATTTTCATATGTTGTTGGTGGGGTTTCATCCTGGCATATCCCCTATGGAGGGCAATTTTGCAATATCTATCAAAGTTGCAAACGAATTTTCCCTTTGACTTAGCAGTCCTGAGTCTACATTTTATTCCTCCTACATTTTATTCCATGCACAGGTAGAGCTGTGCATGGGTGATTTGCAAGGATGCATTGCCTGTACTGGCAAAAGATGGGTGACGACGTAAGCATGCATTTTGCAGGGGTCTGGCCAAATACACGGTGGGAGGAATAGTATGCAGCTGTGAAAAAGGACAAGGAAGCTTTCTTCACGGAGAGGGAAAGAGCACTGGGGTGGTTCTAATGAAAAAGGCCAGATCCAGAACAGTGTGTTTATAATGCTACTTCTGTGTGCGAAAGTGGGGAAGTATCCTAATCAGTTCAGGGTGTTAGAATAGAATACCATCTACTGGGTGGCTTATAGACAACACAATTTATTTCCCACAGTTCTGGAGGCTGGAAGTCCAAGGTCAGGTGCCAGTATGGCTGGGCTCTGGGGAGGGCCCTCTTTCGGGTTGCAGACTGCCAACTTCTCGTTGTGAACTCACACAGTGAAAAGAAGCCTAGAGAGCTCTCTGGAGTCCCTTTTATAAGGGCACTAATCCCATGCATAAGGCTCTACTCTCGTGACCTGGTCACTTCTCAAAGGCCCCACCTCCTAATACCGTCACACGGGGGTAAGATTTCAACGTAGGAACTTGAGGGGCGGGAGGTAGAAACAGCCCACCCACGGCAGGAGGGAGAAAGAATATATTTTACACCTGCTTGTACTTTATCACAGAGATGCTGGAAGGCCAGGCGATAATCATAATATTTCACGGCTTGTGCAGAGCAGACGACAGCTGGCCTGCACCAGCAGCGCAGAGGGACGTCCAGGGGACAGAAGAAGTGGCCACTTGCAGAGACATGAAAATGGAGTGAACAGGACGGGAGTGGGGACAAGACTTTTCAATCTCTGCCTTCTTATATTGTTTTGGTATTTGAATTGTAGGAGTATACTGCCTGGTCCAAAATTAATCATTATTTTTTTTAAAACACCGCACATGGAAGAATGGCTTCGCATTCCTGCCTCCCCCATCACGGAGGCATGGGCAAGGCTGGAAGAGACAGTCTGTCTGTCCGTCTGGTGCTTCGGCTCAGGGGTGAAGCCTTGGCCCTTCTCTGGGGACGCGCCCCCATTATACTGGCCAAGGCATATGTGGAAGATGACACAGGTAAGGGACAGGGGTGCTAGTCCCTCCTCAAAGACCCCTCGAGCTTTCTGTGGAGGGCAAAGACCCAGGGGCTTACTAAGCTTCCTTGGCTTGGCACCGTACCCAGCACATAGTAGGCACTTAAGAAGCATTTGTTTAATTAATTGCTCCCCTGCCTGCCTGGTTATTTCACCGTTTGGGTGATAAGCTTCTTACTTACACAAATCTGCCCCTGTGGCTTAAGCCTTGGAGTTGCTGGTACGAGGGCCCATATTACTTTAATCAGATAATCAGATTACCCCCTTACCTTGCATCTGGCAGGGATCAGCGCACTAAGCGGAGGGAAACGAAAGCATGCAGCAGCCATGCCATTGGGCTGATGTTTCTCAAGTGCCTGCTCTGTACAGGTGCTGCAGCCAAAGCAGCACACTCTCGGACTGCCTTTGCGAGGCAGCCCATTTTGTTCTCTGCGCATGCTCTCTGCGGGGGTGACTGGTTGTAGCTAACGTTTATGGAGCACCGACATGTGCTGAGTGCTGTACAAGCATCTCACTTAATCCTCGCGATAGCCCTGTACAGGAAGTGCTTTCATTGTTAGATGCATGCAGGTGCAAGCAACAGAAATGAGACTCAAACTGGCTTGAGCAAGAGGAGAGTCTGTTGGCTCACACAACTGAAGGTCAGCAGGCCTCAGGTATGGTGGGATCAAGGTGCTATCTGTTTCTCTGCCTTCCTCTGTGTCCTGTTTGTCTTCACACTGGCTTCCCTCGTGGCTGTGTCATGGTGTCCACCAGTAACTGCAGGGAAGAATGTTCCCTTATTCATGTCCAGCAGAAGACAGACCGAGCTATCCAGGGCTTTGTTTCCAGAACGAGCAAGATTCTTTCCCAAAAGCCATGGGAAAGCCTCACCTCACATCTCATCACATTAGCCCAAATTGGCTTAGATTTCCCATCCCATAATCCAGTGGTTCTCAACCCTGACTGCACAGCAGAATTACTCAGGGGGTTTTTGAAAAAATACCAGTGCCTAGATACCACCCAAGTCCTATAAATCAAAACCTTTGTAGGCAAAGCCCAGGCATCAGCATTTTTAAAAAGTTTCCCAGGGATTTCTAACACCCAGTGAGGGCCTCAGTCAGGTTAGAGGTTGGGCACTGTCTCCAAAGGAGGTCACCTGCCCAGTAACGGGGATCCTCTCCCTACTGAATGAAGACGTTCCTCAGGAAACATCACACCTGTGGTCCTTTGCTAAACCTCACTGCCCAGAGTATACCAGCAATTAATAATTTTAATAAATCCTGTAATTTTCTTGTGAATAGCATAATTATATTGCTTGGCAATTTGTGTGTGTGCTAAAAGCATTAATTTGTTAAATGTAAACGTCTAAAATATGCCACAGCTATTGCAAGCTCTGTTAGCATGTCTTGATTTTTTTAATAAACTGGGAGCTTACAAAACTGGAAGGGGCCCACACCTCTCTGGGCTTCTAGAGATTCCAAAACCCATTTTCTGGCAACAGGCTGGGCCACCCAGCCCTGGACTCTTCCCTTCTGTAGAAGTTTGAATTTTTGATCCTAATCCTTCATTGTCCCATAGTGGTGGCATGCACTACCTACTTACCATGGCCTCATGGTGGCTGGAGTGTGCTCTCTACTTCTTGACTTTGAGCTTGATCATGTGACTTGCTTGGACTTGCTGTTGAGGGGTGACCAAAGGCTGAAACCTGCTTTCGAAGGTGGGCTGGCCCCCGGTACTGCTGCTGTAGCCACTGGAGGAACATGTCCCCGATGGCTGCTGCCCCGTCAATCTGGGCCTGTGATGGTCAATTTTATGTTTCAACCTGACTGGGCTACGGGATGCCCAGGTAGCTGGTAAAATGTTATTTCTAGGTGTGTCTGTAAGGGTGTTTCTCGATGAGATTAGCATTCAAATTGAGAGACTGCATGAAGAAGCTCACCCTCACCAATGTGGGCGGGCAGCACCCAATCTGTGAGGGGCCTAAACAGAACAGAAAGGCAGAGGAAGGGAGACCCTCTCTTCTTGAGCTGGGCTACTTGTGCACACCTGCATCTTGGGCCTTCAGACTCAGACTCAATTATACCACTGGCCTTCCTGGTTTTCTAGCTTATAGAGAGCAGACTGTGGGACTTTGTGGCCTCCATAATCACGTGCGCCAATTTCCATAAGAAATCTCCACATATATGTATATAATTGGAGAACCTTGCTAATATAGGGCCCCAGGTTGAGACCTGGACCTGACTGAGCTGGACCTTCTACCCAGGGCAGAGCCACACAGCCAAGTCCAACCGAGTCACAGACCCATGAGCGTGACAATGCATGAGTTTGGGGGTGCTTGTTGTGCAGCATTATTGCAACACTAATCACCTAATAGTGTCAATCAGCCCTAAGCACTTTCTGCCCCAGAGGACCTCCGTCAGAGGCCTTGCACAAGGCAGGGTGTGGCTGGGTGAGAGCATTCCCTTCTGGAACCCGACGACAGCATCTGGCCTCTATGAAGGCTATGCCCAGGCCTTAGTCTAAGTGTCGTGATTACAAACATTGATTTTGTTTTTTAAACCAGACTGCCAGCTGGGTTTGAAACCCAGCTCCACCACTTACCTGTGGTGTGACCTTCGGCAGGTCACTTCACTTCTCTGGGTCTCAGGTTCCTCATCTGTAAAATGAGAATGAAAATAATGGTACCTACCTCTGTGGTGTGGATTAAACAAATATCTATGTAAGAGGCTTAGAGCAAGCCTGGCACGGAGTAAACGTCATGTAAGCACAGGATCCTCCTACTAAGTACTCCGTGTGTGCTAAACTCTCTCGACACACTAACCAGAGGGGCTCAGCACTGATTCCTGGGTAAGCAGCTGAGGTTCAGGCAGGGAAATGACTGGTCCAGGGTCACACAATCATGTGTCGCTGAGCCAAGGCATGAAAACAATTCTGTCTGATTCCAAACTATTTCTTATCCACTTTTAGTGGGAGCTTGGTGCACCCTGGGCAAACATGATGTCAATGAATGAATGAGCGAACAGGCATGGCCAGGTCGAAAGCAGGCTGGCCTGTGACTAGAACTCTTTGTCCAGTGCTCTCTCTACTTCACCGGGCTTTAGCTGGGCGGGGGACTGGTTGGCGAGTGGGGACCAGCCCAGATTGGTTGGGGGACTGGGACACATGGAAGCTACCTGGGTTGGGATGTAGGCAGGGTTAAGTCCTGGCTCTGCCACGTCTGGCTATATCCCAAGACCAGTTGCTTTCCAGACTCTCGGGGCCTCAGTTTACTCCTGAGTCATGCAGGCCCCTGCAGGAAGGAGATCCAGGGAGCGGCAGGGCAGTAAAAGCTGGGGCCACCTGCAGGGCCTCGGTTGACTCGGGCTCTGTCCTCTGCTGCCTACAGCAAGGCTCCCTCCCTCCCAGACGGAAACCTGAGCCCTGCTGAGCCAGCAGATGCTGGGGGCCCAGACAGCCGTGTCCCCCACGCCCAGCCCAGAGTGAAGGCCCATCCCTCCGAAAGGCAGGGACAGGTGCAGAGCCTCCAGGGAGGGGCAGCACACCCCAGGCTCGACCCACGGCTGTGCCCAGGGGCCCAAGGGCCAGATGCCCCAAGGTCTCTCCTGATGGAAAGGGACAAGCAGGGGCCATGGCCTTCCCCATGGCCTGGCACAGGGGAAGACAAAGCACGTCCCAGCTGTGGTCACTTTGCCCCCTGAGTCTCAGTACCATTGAAATAGGAACCAAAACTCCTACATTTTGGGTCTGCAGAGAAGTGCCAAACAGGGTCCCTGGAGGTTAGAGAAGACAATCTGTAAACTGCAGGGGCTTGTGCTCTAGGTCCTCAGTTTCTAAGTCTGTAAAATAAGAGCAAGGAACTCGAGGGGTCCTTCCAGCTGGGAAGTCCCCCCAACCCGGTCGTGTAAGAAACCATCGCCCTGGCCAGCTGCAGTGGCTCACGCCTATAATCCTAGCACTCTGGGAGGCCGAGGCGGGCGGATTGCTCGAGGTCAGGAGTTCAAAACCAGCCTGAGCAAGAGCGAGACCCCGTCTCTACTATAAATAGAAAGAAATTAATTGGCCAACTAATATATATAGAAAAAATTAGCCGGGCATGGTGGTGCATGCCTGTAGTCCCAGCTACTCGGGAGGCTGTGGCAGGAGGATCGCTTGAGCCCAGGAGTTTGAGGTTGCTGTGAGCTAGGCTGACGCCACGGCACTCACTCTAGCCTGGGCAACAAAGCCAGACTCTGTCTCAAAAATAAAAAGAAACCATCACCCTAACTCGGCATCGCTCACGAAGGCTCAGGTGCGCTTGGCGTAGGCGTGCTCAGGTACCACCGTCACCATCACCTGGGACTCCTTGACCCCAAATGCCCAGTAACTTGAGTCCAGCAATTTCTGGTTTACTAGAAACACAAGAGACAAAGAAATGAACTTAACCAACAGGAAGGGAAGCCTGGAGACAAATTCCGAAGGTGGGACGTTGTGTAAGACATCTGGTTCCATCTTCACAAGCTATTGTCATAACAAAGGGACTTGCCAGACTAAGAGACTTAGGGGCCTCCAACCAGAGGCTTTGCGGGGACCTTGATTGCACTCAGGCTTGCAGGAATCAGCATAAAGGACATTTCAGTGACAAGAAGGGAATTTGAATATGGACTGTGCTTTCAATAAGATGGAGAGGTTTTGACAGGGAGCCGTTGAGATCGTTAACTGACAAGGGCAGTATGATGTCATTTCAATTTAAAAAATGACATGTGCATAAGGAGATCTGGGAAGATAGACAAGAATGTGTGTACAGGCATACTCCCCGGGTGGTAGGAATAGAGTGGTTTTGTTTTCTTGTTTTTGCTTATCTGCATGTTCTAACTTTCTGTAACACATTCACACAGAGGTTGGGGCTCAGAAAAGGATACCCCAAAGTATGGCACCTTGGCATGCTGAGGGCTTTGAATTAAAGGAGATTGGGTTGGGCGTGGTGGCTCATGCCTGTAATCCTAGTAGCACTTTGGGAGGCTGAGGCAGGAGGATTGCTTGAGGCTGGGAGTTCAAGACGAGCCTGAGCAACTTACCGAGACCCCACATCATCAAAAAATAAGACAGATTAGCCAAGCATGGTGGTGTGCACCTGTAGTCCCAAGCATGTGCTTGGGAGGCTAAGGCAGGAAGATCACTTGAGCCCAGAAGATGGAGGCTGTAGCAGTGAGCTGTGATGATGCCACTGCGCTCTAGCCTGGACAACAGAGACCCTGCCTCAAAAAAAAAAAAAAAAAAGAGAGATGGGAAGGTCTCAGAAGCCCAGAAGCAGAGTCTCTCTCTGACCCTCTCCCTCTCCTGTCCTCCTGTCTGCTACCCTTCCTCCCCCCATCCCAAGCAAGTCATAGAAACCAGAATTCCTCTTCTCCATCATAGAAACTAGAATCCCTCTTCCCCAAAGCATGCCATAAAAACCTAGAAAGATCGCTCTCTCCCTCGTTTTTTGAAGACCCTCTTTCCAGAGGGGTCCTGCTCCATCCCCTGGAGGAAGAGTTCCCACAGAGAGGCCAAGAAGGATCTGAACAGACAGGCCTTGCTGAGTTTCCCACTTGGTCTATGACCATTGTTAGATCATGCCCTTTTGTCAAACCCCATTTCTACACGGCTGTCCAGTCCTCTTCGTATCTGAGCATAAGAATAGACAGTTGTCCCTGGATCTTTGGGTCTTCATTCTGAAGACTCCTGTGTCATGTAAAATTTTGATTAAGTAAATTTGTTATGCTTTCCTCTTGTTAACCTGTCTTTTGTTATGGGAGCATCAGCCTTGTGGCTCTTATGATGGGTGAGGAAACCTATCACACCTTTCTGTCCCTATGCAGCTTTGGTATTGAGTTATTTAAATGAGAGACATCCTCTGTTCTCCACGGGGTCCCTAACTCTGGCCTCCTCTCCCAGCTCCTGCCCCACGTGGGACCTGCCATCAGCGCTGACTCAGGCTCTGATGTCTCTGACCACAGCCTCCTTCCTCCCAGGGACCACCCTTCCCGCCCTCCATGACATCATCCTGCGGTTTCCAGGGACATTGTCCATTGAATTGCAGCAACCCTCCCTCTCTCAGTGCTCACTCCCCCCGCAGAAGGGACTTATCTGATGGCTGAGTTTGGGGGGAGCCTCCTGGCCACGCCCAGCCCAGCTCCATCTCTTCTGGAAAGCTTTACTGATCTGCTCCGCCTGGCACTCAGCAGCCTCTGCTATCCCCACTGGGCCAGGGGCCAGGCCGTGTTGGTGAGTGAGTGCCAAATTCAAAGGTGGGATAGTAGGAAGCCTACTTGGTCATTGATCTCAAGTCACAGCCAGAAGGAGATGTTTTGATCTCTATCTGTCTGGCTGTCGTGTGTCTCTCTCAGTTGGTCCCAAACTTGGATGGAGGAGAGGAGGGTCCTTTCCTGGGTCCTCTAAAATCCAATGTCTTGCTGCCCTTCCCCCAGCCACCCCTTCTCCCCTGCCCAACTCCAAGGCCAGGTGGAAGCAGATTTTTGGCATCTTCTGGATGCAGGAACCTCAGGACGGAGTTTCTGCTAAAGAGAAGACTAGGAAGTGCCTGGGTACAGCCAGAAGTAGAGGTGGAGGTGGAGGTGGAGGTGGCGGGGGTGAAGGGTGGTGACCAGGCCATCCAGACAGGGGAAACAACGCAGGCAATGGCTCGTTGGCTGGACGGCAAGATGGAAGGGGAGGAGTGGGGTGAGCTGAGGCTATGCCTTGCACATGGCTCTAGGTACTCAAACCATGGGGGACACAGAGCCACATAAGAGTTTTGAGCCTGAGGAGTGTTTGTGTGTTGGGAACCTCTTCCTGGGGCCACTCTCCAGGGGACAGATTGGGGTGGGAGCCAGGAGACCAGTAGTAAGGTTGTTAGCCCAGAACGCTTACAGGAGGGAGGAAAAAGAGCAATTTAAAAGAATAAAGGACAGCAGTAGCCTCCACATCCAAGCCTGGGCTGAGCGTTTCATTTCAGAAACAAGTCACTCTGGCTTGCAGAGAGCTCAGAAATGGGTTTCTTGAATTGTGCAAGGGTTGGCCCTTGGGTGGTGGCTCGAAGCCTCTTCAGACCCAAGCCCCCTCTGGATGACACGGATTTTGTGATTTCACCTCCACCAGGCTGAAATGAAATTCATAAATAATCTAACTGATCTTCACTCATGTTTTTAAAAAAATCAATATAATGTCCTAACTGCAGTATGAAGGAGAAATACAAGGAAGATGATTTGTAATAAAATAATGTGAATTTCAGGATGGAAATATGCAAGCCCACTACCGAAGGAGATGGGAGGAGGAGGATGTGGCCCCACGCTCGCTCCTAAAGGTGGCCCCACGGGGACCACAGCAGCCACAAAAGCAGATGGACACAGTGGTCGTGACAGGGATTCGGGCACCGAGAGTGGCGCTGTTGCCGGTGACGCAAGATGGGCAGCGCGTCTTGGCAAAGTTCCAGACAAAACAAAGGACAATCTTCTGTCCGTACATACGATAATGGCCTTCCTAGAAAATTCTATGTACACTAAAAGCATGCAAAAATTACTTTATGTTTATATATAAACAGGTCACACATACACACGCATTCATTGTGACCAAAAAGTGCGCTTGCAGATTTCTGGACTCCTCTGTGGGACCATCTTGGCCTCATTGAGTGTCATTGTCTCAGAGCTGCTTCTGGAATGACCCTAGTTGAGCCCCAAATGTAGATGCCCTGGGAAACCAACTCTGCGTCTTCTCCTGGTGGCCAGGGGGGGTGGGCGGGCAGCTGTGGAACTGGGAGGAGACTCGGGAGGAGGGTGCAGAGAGGGGGATGATGAGCAGGCCCCAAGAAATGGCATCAGGGCCGGGCATGGTGGCTCACGCCTGTAATCCTAGCACTCTGCGAGGCTGAGGCGGGAGGACTGCTTGAGGCCAGGAGTTCAAGACCAGCCTGAGCAAAATTGAGACCCCGTCTCTACCAAAAATAGAAAAATTAGCTGGGCATGGTGGCGCATGCCTGTAGTCCCAGATACTCGGGAGGCTGAGGCAGGAGATGGCGTGAGCTCAGGAGTTTGAGGTTGCCGTGAGCCACAGTGATGCCACGGCACTCTAGCCAGGGTGACAGAGCGAGACCCTGCCTTTAAAAAAAAAAAATGAAGAAACAGCATGAGGCCAGGGACAGAGGAAACGGCTGGCAGGCGTCTGAGTCACCTCCTGGGGTGGGGAGGGGACAAGAGGCGCCAAACATGGTGAGGGCTGTGGTTCGGCTGTGAGTTGTTCTGATGCTGGGCTCTAGTCCCCCTCCCCTGTCGCCAAACCATCCATAAAAGTTAGCGACACACGACAGTGCTTGGTAGGGGGTACATAAAAATTAAGGTCTTACCCCCCAACTGCTGGTGTTTTACCTACATCAATTCATGTGACCTGCCAAAAGCAGGTCTAAGAGGTGGGGGCCACACTTACCCCCATTTTATAATGAGAAGCCCAAAGCCTGGAGAGACAGGGCACCTTGTCCCGCTCAGTCAGCTGGTCAGTGACACAGCTGGGCTTTGAACCCTGGCCGTCAGGCTCCTGTGGTGCACGCTTGATCACCCCACCAGCAAGGGCCGGGTCTGTGCTGGGGTGAAGCATCACGGGGAGAAATTGCAGCAGCCCGCAGTGTCGGGGCAGGGTTGAAGAAATCTGGACCAAGGAGATCATGGCCTCTTTTGGAGATTCTCAGAAATGGTGAGGAGGATGCTGGACCTCCCAGGTGCAAAGGACAGGGACTCAGCCTCTGTAACTAGATCTTACAGGGAAAGAGGAAAGGTAATGCCAGGGTGGTGGAAGACTCTGTCCCGGTGGGAACCCCCAAAATGGCCACGCCGGCTTAGTTCCAGGGCCCGTCTGAACTCTTTTCGTTTCCTAACTCTTAAATTTCTTTTTTTTTTTTTTTTTTTTTTTAGTTGACAAATTTTCTTTACTTGTTTTTGTATCCACATGATTATAAAAAAGCAAACAGTGCTAATGGCCACTTTGGTAACAAGTTGTTTAAACCGAAGGATTACATCCTTTGGACAGGTTTTACTAACTCTTAAATTTCAACGGCTTCACCTATTTCCACCCCATTTGTTAATAGCTGCATTTTTATGTATTCATTGGCTAAGAAAATGCAGCAGAAAAGACTGCTGTGAATTCGGAAATACTTTCAGCGAGTTTGCATGTTATTAATCATAGTGGCATCCACATGCATATGTAGAAGCCAAGTGCTTTCCTGCTACTGCTGCCTGGGGCACCGTGTGACACATAACGCTGGGTAAAGGACACAGGTGGGGACTAGGAAAGGCATGAAAAGAGCAGCTGATGCACCAACTCTGCAATCCCCAATCCCCCAGGCCCCAGATCCCCATGACAGTCCTGATCCCTGTGTCCTACTCCCTGCTGCTCTATGTCCCGAGGAAAGGCTCTGATTGGGTGGTCCTAATGCCACTCATTATGGAGCAACTCCATGAGGCAGATCTTAGGCCAGCCCCCGCCAGGGGGTTCCCTGCCCTCCTGTCCAGCCCATAGACAGGTGCCTTCAGATTGGAGGCCAGCCCAGGGCAATCAGCTGTGGCCAATGGTACCACCACAGTGGATGGAGAAAGGAGCTGATTGGGGCCCTATTCTTCAAAAGATGGCTGGAAAACTGGCAAAATGTACAGGAATGACAATACCACTGTTGGCAAGGATGTGGAGCAACTGGAATGCTCATGCACGGTTGGTGGGAGTGTGAATTGGTAAAACCACTTTGGAAAACTGGAAGACCAAATCTAACATACATATTTAATATGTCCTACAACCCAGCAAATCTACCCCTAGGAGTATACTCAGCAGAAATGGGAGCGTATACTCACCAAGATACATATACAGGTGTTCATAGCCTTTTGTCCATTGATTTTTCAGAGAAACTTCAGGGTATGAAAGGGAAGTTTCAGAGGATGAAGGGCTCCTACAAAGGCCCAAGAGGACAGGATTCACGGAGCTTTGAGATAGCTGAATACCTGGAGGTTCCTGGAGGGCGGGCACCCAGGAAGGGCATAGAAGCACCGCACCCCTTCCCTCATATCTCTCCTTCTGCTCCTCTTTATCTGTCTCCTTTGTAATATCCTTTATGATAAACTGGCAAATGTAAGTTTCCCCGAGTTCTGTGAGCCATTGTAGCAAATTGATCGAAGCCAAAGAGGGCTTGTAGGAACCCCAACTTGAAGCTGGTCAGTCAGAAGTTCCGGAGGCCCAGACTTGCCACTGGTGTCTAAAGGAAGGGAGGAAGTCTTAGGGACTAAGCCCTAACCCTGTGGGATCTGACTCCATGTATGTATGGGATGTATGTATGTATGGGCTCTATCTTCACATAGACAGTGTCAGAATCGAACTGAATTATAGGACACCCAGCTGGTGTCTGCTGCTTGGTGTGTAGGGAAAAAAACCCACATATTTGGTCACAGAGGTATTCTGTGTTGATTGTTGTTGAGTGGGAGAATAGAGAAAACATTTTGAGTTCGTATGTTTCTCCTCCAAGGTACTTAGTTGTATATAGATGTTAAATAAATTAATGAAGCTGTATACTTAAGATTAGCATGTAAATTTTACCTCCATAAAAAAGAAAAGAACCTACTTACAAATGGCCCATAAGCACAGGAAAATATGTTCAACACCGCTAATTATTAAAGAAATGCAAATCAAAACCACAATGAGATACCATTTCATACCCATTAGGATGGCTGTTATGAAACAAAGAAAAACAAAACAAAAAACAGAAATAACAAATGTTGGCAAGGATGTGGGGAAATTGGAACCCTTGTGTGCTGTAGGTGGGGCTGTTAAATGATGTAGCCACTGTGGAAAGCGGTATGTCTGTTCCTTAAAAAATTGAACATAGAATTACCATACGACCCAGCAATTCCAGAATTCTACTTCTGGATCTATACCCAGAAGAATTTAAAGCAGGGGCTTGAATAGATATTTGTACACCCATGTTTAATGCAGCATTATTTAAAATAGCCAAAAGGCAGAAACAACCTAAATGTCCAGAGATAAATGAAATGTGGTTTTCAGCCACAAGTGAAAATATGGTACATACATACAATTGAATACTATTCAGCCTTAAAAAGGAATGAGACCAGGCACGGTGGCTCACACCTGTAATCCTAGCACTCTAAGAGGCCAAAGCAGAAGGATCCCTTGAACTCAGGAGTTTGAGACCAGTCCGAATTAAAAAAAAAAAAAAAAGGCATGAAATTCTGATACATGCTACAGCATAGATCAATCTTGAAGACATTATGCGAAGTGAAATAAAACAGTCACAAAAGGACAAGTATTGCATAAGTCCACTTACGTGAGGTATCTAGAAGAATAGTCAAATTCATAGACACAGAAGGCGGAATCCTGGTGGTTATTAGGGGCTGGTGGAAAGGGAAAAGGAAGCTAGTGTTTAGCTGGTGCAGAGTTTCAGGTGATGATGGCTGCACGACAGTTTGAATACACTTAATGTCACTGAACTGTGCACTTAAAAATGGTTAAGATGGCAAATTTTATGGTATGTATATTTTAGCACAATACTTTTTTTTTAAAAGCTACTAAGAATAAGGTGTCTGAGATCCAAGGCTGGCCCTGAGGCTCCCTGGACTCGCCCCCCTCCTTCAGCCCCTCCAGTGCTGGGAGACCCCTTAGCAAACCCGGCCTGCGGTGCTGCAGGCTGCAGTTCAAGTGCAGGCTTACCCTCTTGATATCCACTTCAAAAGGCAGGAGAGTCTCTGAAAGGTATTTTGGTCCCTTTGGGGCCCATTAGGAAGCCATTATGATTCATAATGGCCACCTTCTGGCTCACACCTCAGGAGCAGGGGATGACATCCTGGGTTTGATCTAGGGCTCAGCCTGTAGTCCCTGCTAACTGTGCTCGTGCTCAGCTTAGACAAAACCCAGGCAGCAGCTCAGGGAAGGCACCTTGCCTAAGCTCCTCCCATGCACCAAGTCCCCAGCCTAGAATCCTTACCACCACCCTATGGGGGAGATATTGTTAGACCCATTTTCCTGATTAGGAAACAGAGCCCAGAGAGAGTCCCACAACCAGAAAAGGGGAGTTCAGACTTCGGAGCCGGCTTCAAATCTGGGCTGTGGACTTTCCATTCTCATGGCTGGTCTGGGGAGGAGCAGGCCCTGGGAGCTTGGCAGCTGCAGCCGTCCTTTCTCAGAGATGCGGGGAGGCAGGAGAGAGGGCAAAGTCCACTGCAGGGGTTGTCCGTGAGGCCTATCAAAATAGAAGTCCCCACTGCCTGCGTACCCAGCAGGGAATACCAGCTGTCTGCCTGGTAGAGGAGGCTTCTGGGTAGGGGGACTTGCTGTGTCTCCCACAGAATACAGTCCTCCCCCTTTGCCTGTCTCCTTCTCCACTGCCAGGGTCACCCTGCCCCTTCCCAGAAAGGGGTGCCGTGGGAAGGGAGAGTGTGTGTGTGTGTTGTGTGTGTGTGGGGGGGGTATCTTGAGCGGAGGAGAAATTGATGGGTCAGAACAGGGCCCAGAGGGGTGGGGTGAGCAGGCGTAGAGTGGGAGCACTCCTAGCAGTTCTGAGTGGAAAGACCCTGGAGTGGGAATCAAAGCTTTGTGTCTTAGTCCTAACTCAGCTTCCACTATGCTGTGCAACCTGGGGCAGGTCCCTTCCCCTCTCTGTGCCTCTGTTTCCTTACCTGTACAACAGTGGGGTTGGAGTTCACGATTTCTGAGGTTTATGCACTGGTTATACAAGTGTTCATTGAGCCCCTACTGCAGCCAGGCTCTGGGGACGCATTTGGGAGCAAGACTAACCTGTCCCCTGCTCCTGGAGCTGAGTCTAGAGGGAAGACAGATACTGACAAGTGATCACAAGAACGCGGAGCGCCCTGGGGGAGAAAGCTAGGGGACAAGAGGGACCCAAGCACTCAGGTCCAACCCTGCTGGCATGGGGGATCAGGCTTCAAGGACAAAGAAGCAGCTCAAAGAACAACCTGCTTCTGCAGGGGCTTTACCCCAAGTAGCTCCTTGTCCTCTGAGTGGTCTAGATCCCCACCACCTGGGTCAGTACAGGGGCCTCAGATCCCAAATGTGTGGCTCGCACCCCTGCCTTCCTGATGAGCCTGCGGATAGACATAAACTGTCATTCTCTGAAATGGAAACTCCCCAGAATCAACCAGAAAGGGCCGAGAAGAGCCGGAGGCAGCCGGGCCCACTGCAGGAGGTTTGCAGCGGATGCTGTAGAGGCCCCTGAGGCTCTTCCAATAGGTGAAGGCAGACGAATGCCACGTCAGCAACAAAGAAGCAGATCCTGCTAGCACAGCGGTTCTCAACATGCTTGTGCATCAGAGTCACCTGGGCAGCTGCAAAAACTCCTGGTGCCTGAGTCTAATCCCAGGAGATTCTGCCGTGCCACCGGGCGGAGGTTGTAACGTCCTGAGAACCAGCAACCTGGCAGAAGGCTGGGGTCTGCTCAGAGGCCAAGGAGGAAGGAGGCCAAGCAGGTCAGAGGGTAGCCAGCTCTGCTAGGAACAAACAG
Source organism: Mirza zaza (assembly GCA_008750895.1). NCBI lineage: Eukaryota > Metazoa > Chordata > Mammalia > Primates > Cheirogaleidae > Mirza > Mirza zaza. The sequence goes on from VSMD01070627.1 coordinate 15,868, forward strand.
GCTGTGCTGTGGATGGCAGGGTCGCCGGAAAGGCCCGCTTCGTGGTAAAGCAGAGATCACCCCCAACACCCAACACCCTGACCCCCAGATAAAATGCAGGATGCCCCGTTCAGTTTGAAATTCAGATGGACAATAAATAATTTTTCAGTATAAATATGTCCTATGCAATGTCTGGGACAGACGTATTAAAAAGCTATTTGTTGTTTATCTGAAATTCAAATTTAACTGTGTATCCTGTTTTTCCATTTGCTAAATCCGGCAACCCTACCCCACCTCACCCCTGAGCTGTGAGTCAAGAGTCCCGGGTTGGGGTCCCAGCTCTGATTCTAACATGTCAGTGGCCTTGAGCAGCCACTGCCCCTTTCTGAGTCTTGGTCACTTCAGCTACTTATACTGTCCCTCCTGCCTCAGGGGCCAGACCGACTGTTTCCAAGGCAGTGAGCATGAGTCACAATGTCCCTGGAAAGGCATTGAGCTGTCTGCAAAGGAATACAGGGCCTTTCTCACTAAGAAATCAGCCTTTTCCTCCTGTGGTTTGAATCACATGACTGGTTTTCTTTTCTCCTTTGTTTTGCAGAAAAAGGGTCTCACTATGTTGCCCAGGCCGGTCTTGAACTCCTGGCCTCAAGCAATCCTCCTCCCTTGGCTTCTTAAAGTGCTGGGGTTACAGGCGTGAGCCATGGCGCCTGGCATGTGAATGGTTTTCAAGAGGCTTCTTGCCCTGAGGATGCTGAACTGAAGCTGAGGGCAGAGCCTGGGCCATGGTGACCCGGGGTGTAAGTTTCTCTCTCTCCCTCTTATCCTCTCTTCCTCCTTCCTTCTCCTTCCTCCTCTTCTCACTCTCTCTAACATCCTCACTGCATCCAGACAACAACTCGCAACCAAACAGAAAGCATTTGTTCCACAATTGAGCAATTGGGCCTACTATGTGCCAGGTAGATAGCACTAAGTGATAAGGATACAGTGGTGGCCCAGTCCCCACCTACAAGGAACTTCTAGTCTAAGGGTGGGATGGAAGGGACATCGTTAAATAAGCACTAAGATGAAGATGTCATGGCAAACCTTGACAGTAGGCTGAAGGGAAAGAACACAGTACTTAGAGAGTACCAGGCAGGAAGCCCCGCCTCGCTTCCTTGAGGAAATGTCCCTTGATCTGATATCTGCAGGGTGGGGAAGAGAAGGGCCACCCCAGAAGACAGAATGCACGTGGGAAGGAGACCTTGGAGGAACAGCAGGAAGGCTGGCGGGGCTGGCATGGGGAGGGCGGGGCAGAGAGTGGCATGAGATGAGGGTGGACCTTGGCAGGGGTCAGCCATGCTGGATGGTAGAGGGACCATGTGAAGTATCTGAGTCTTCAGCCCATCCTAAAGCAGTTCAACTCCTAGGCATCTACCTGTTCTAGTTTCCTATTGGTGCTGTAACAAATTGCCACAAACTTGGTGGCTTACAACAGTCTACTATCCTACTTCTGAAAGTCAGATGTCTGCAATGGGTCTCACTGGGCTAACATCAAGGTGGCAGCCGGGCTGTGTTCCTTCTGGAGGCTCCAGTGGGGAACCTGTTTCCTCGCCTTTTCCAGCTCCTTGAGGTTGTGTGTGTCATTGGCTCATCTTCAAAGCCAGCAATGGCTGGTCAAGCCTGTCTCATGCTGCCATCTCTCTGGTCCCCTCACTCTGCTTCCCTCTTCTACTTATAAGGATCCCTGTGATCACATTGGACCCAGCCAGATGATCCAGGATAATCTTACCATATCAGGGTCAGCTGATTAACAAGCTTAAGTCCATCTGCAACCTCACTTGCCCTATGCCCCATAACCTAACACATTCGTAGGTTGTGGGGATTGGGCCATGGACATCTCTGGGGGATGATTATTCTGCCTGTCACGCTATCCAAGAGAAGTAAGTGCAATGTCCACCAAAAGACTTGTGCAAGAATGTTCATAGCAGGCTTAGTCTGTGCCTGCTACTATAATAAAATTCCTCAGACTGTGTAATTTATAAATCATAGAAATTTATTTTTCATGGTGCTGGAGGTTGGAAATTGCAAGATCAAGACACTGGCAGGATTGTGTCTGGCTAGATCTCTGTTTTCAAGACGATGTCTCTTCTTGTGTCCTCACATGGCAGAACGGACAGAGGGGGCTAGCTAGTTCCCTTGTGCCATTTTTTAAGGGCACTAACCCCATCTGCCATCATGGCCTAATCATGTTCCAAGGGCCTCCAACTCTTTATACCGTCACCTTTAGGGATCAGTTCTAACATACGAACTATGGAGGACACATATATTCAAACAACAGCACAACCTTATTCATAAGAACCCCAGACTGGAAAAAGCCCCAACATCCATCAACAGCAGAATAGACTAGCAAATCATGGTATATTCACCCCATGAATTATTGCAGAGCAATGCAAAAGGGTTTACTACTGCTATACACAATAATGAATGAATCTTACAGACACAATGTTGAGCAAAAGAAGCCAGACACAAGAGAGTACATGCTGTATGACTCCATTTATAGGAAGTTCAGAAACAGACAAAACCAATCTGTAGTATGCAGACTAAATAGTGGTTACTTCTGGGTGGCAGAAATTGACTGTGAAGAGCACAAACAACTGGAAATGTTCTGTATTTTCATCTGGGTGTGGTCACAGGTATATACATTAGAAGTCCATCAGGCTGCAGGTTTTACTGTATATGAAAAAAATCAGAGTCTGTATTTCAAGAGCAATGGGAAACCACAGCAGAGTTTTAGGCAGTGACATGACATAATCTGATGTTCATTTATAAAATGTCACTGTATCTGTTGGGTGAAAAACAGATGAGAAGTGAGAGCAGCTGCAGTTGCCCTGAAGACTGACAAAGGTGTCCTGGCCTTGGGTAGTATTGGTGGAAATGGACGGAAGTGGGTGGTTTCAAAGATATTTAGAAGGAAGCATCAACAGGTCATGATTTAGGAGATACAGTGGTTGGATAGCTGGATTGAATGGACAGAAGGGTTGATGGGTTGATGGATGGATGGATGGATGCATGGATAGATTATGGATAAGTGGATATGTGGGTGGAAGAATGAATGGGCAGATTGGATGGATAATTGGGTGAACAGAATGGGTTCACAGGTAGGTGGGTGAATAAGTGGGTGAGAGAAGGAGTGCGTGGATGAACAGGTGAATGGTGGATGGATGAACACCCTCAGACCCTCCACTCTGGTTGCTGGTGTACAGAAAGTGCAGATGAATCTCACTAGTCAGCAAGCGCACAAGCTTTCCCCAGAGACATCTGTGTTTACACTCCCATAGCTCCCCAGTGCCCCAAGGAGAAAAACTAGTTACTACAATGCCCATCAGGGAGTAGACACTTACAAACAGGCTGCTTTAATGAGATGCAGGGATCTCCTGATCCTCAGGGCATTACAGGGAAAGTGCTGGTGACACCCCAGCCAATGCAGGATGAGGCAGGAGTGGAAAATCCTCCAGAACTTCCCCTTGGAAGCCACTGGTCCTCTTTCTCCTCTCTCTCATCTCCACCACCAAACCACCAGCACTGTCACCAGTCTTGTTACGGCCACCACCACACAGATTTTTGAGACTCTGCTTGCAAATCGTGTTTACTCAGGTAAGAGATATGGGCTTGTAGGCTCTCCTCTGGCAGGAGAGAACCACTCACCTCCTGGACAGGACGTCAGCACATTCCCAAGGGGGCTGACCTTCTAATCCCTGGGCTGCCAGCAAAGCCATGTGGTCCAGCCCCCACTTCTAGCCTATTTGGCCCTGTGATCCACTCCTGTTACCTCACAGCAGGAGGGACAAGGAAGACAGGGAGAGTGAAGGCCTGGCAGTACAGGCACAACAGCTGTTTTCAGAGGCAAGAAGATCTGAAATCCTTCCCGGAGATGCCCTGATGATCCAGCGCTGCCTCCAGATGTCCCAAGCCCCAATTCACATGCATTTCCTAGACCTGGTGCCTGGCTAATTTCTCTCCCTGTGGGAGTCTGACAGCTCAGCCTCCAGAGCCTTTCTCTCTCGACTCCCCAGGCAGGCTGAGTTTGTGCTATTTGGGTAAACAACATTTCCCTTGGTTGTCAGAGGCAGATACTTACCTGGTGGCTGGACTGAGCAATTCCTTCCCATCCGCCCCACCCCCAACCAAAGGTACCAGGACTCAGGGTGGGAGCCAGGACACTACAGCATTCGGGGATGGAAGACCCAGCATCTGAGGTGGGCAATGGATCTCACACTAGCTGTGG